>JABWDB010000118.1:0-81666 GCA_019614645.1 Stratiolaelaps scimitus
TCTCCGCCGTTACGTTTTGCGCTTTGAAAGTGTTGTCGTGCACCCTGCGCTTCTGTGCTGGGTGGGAGGGTGATGCCTCCAGGCGACGAGCCGAGGGTGCCGCCCTTGAAGAGGGCGAGGCCTGGAGCGGCCGATGATGTCGCTGTCGTTGGGAATGACGACGCGAGGGAGAACGCTGCACCGTTCACGGAGCAGCGGACGAAGGACGCCAAGCGTCGCGCGGGCCGTGAGGCGCGCGCACTGGAAGCCCTCCGGGCAGGCCTCAACGCGAGGTCCCACGGATTGTTTAAGGTGACTGTCCGTGGCCGGGCGGTCGGGGCCGGCGGGCCGTCCCCCGCTTTCGAGCAGGACCAGATGCTCGCCCTTTTTAAGAGCGCGCATGAGGCTCTCCCGGGTTGCACCCCGGCTGGTGGAGCCGACGGGCTCATCATTTGGGCGCCGACCCTTGAGCTCGCCCGCAAGGCGTTGACGCTGACGACCCTCGGGGGCGTTCCGGTGACCGCTCATTGCTCGGCCCTCTCATGCACCAAGGCCCGCATCACGAACGTCTGCGCGGCTTTCACCGATGCCGAGATCCTGGCTGAACTCTCACCTCTTGGCGTCACCTCCGCCCGCCGTCTACCCGCCGCGCCCGGCCCAGCTCGTCGCTCGCCTCGGCCCGTCCTGCTCACGTTCAGCGGGCCGCCTCCTGCCTCGGTGTTCCTCGGCTACCGGTCCCATCCGGTCGTGCTCGAGCCTGACCGGCCACCACTCTGCTTCAACTGCTGCCGGACGGGCCACATCGCGGCCCGGTGCTCGTTGCCTAGGGCCTGCAGCAATTGCGGTGATGCCGGCCACCTCGCCGCCTCTTGCGCCCGTCCTGCCCGCTGCGTCAACTGCAAGGGTGCCCATCGCTCGGGCTCGCCGTCGTGCCCTCGGGCGGCCTACCTCCGCGAGCGTCAGCGGCTCGTGACTGAGGCCAGGGTGCTCGAACAGGTGAAGGACACCTCACCCTTAGCGTCCATTATGCCAATCGAGGCCCCGGTGTCGACCCAGGCGCCAGCCCGCTCGTACGCTGCGGCGGTTCGGGGTATTGTGGTCCCCTCCGACGGTGCTCAGGTCCCAATGGTCTTGCTGCCCAACCCGAGGCCGATCCCCGCCTCGTCCCGCCGCCGCGCCCCTCGTCGGCCTGCTCCTCGCCGGCCTGCCCCTTGTCGGCTTGCCCCCCGTCGATCTGGCCCCCGTCGACCCGCCCCTCGTCGACCTGCCCGCGCGGAGTCTCGGCACCCCACGGCCGCGCCAGCGGTGCCAGGTATCGTCGCAGCCTTGAGGTCCCTCGCTGAAGTCTTGGCCCCTCCTCCAGCTTCAGCGCCAGCTCGCCCCCCTCCTAGCCGCTCTCAAGCCCCCCCGTTCTTCATGAACCCAGACCCCTCCGCCCCAGCCCGAGACGCCACCCCAGCCCGTCGTGCCGCTTCAGCCCGAGACGCCACCCCAGCCCGTCGTGCCGCTTCAGCCCGAGACGCCACAGGCCCCCCGCGTGTCCCGTGCCCGCATTGCGAGGGCAGATTCTCCCGACGCGGCCTCAATACGCACATAACGGTGCGGCACCCGGAGGTCCGTTCGGTGCCTCAGCCGAGTCCAGCGCCCCAACCGCTCGAGCTGCGGCTACAGGCGGCCATGCGTGAGGCCCGCGTCTTCAGTATTGTCCCAAAGGCTACGCGTTCCCTAGTCGCCGTGGCCCTCACAGACGTGCTCCGGGACGTTCATACCAATAACGACGTCTCCTCCTGGGAAGCGCTCCTGGCTTTCGCCCGAGTGGTCTTGCACATGCCGGACAAAGGTGACACCTCCCGCTCTCTCCCAGCCGTGATTCGGGGGAATCTAGCGGCCTTCCGCGCCGGGGCGCGCCTGGAGTACCGCTTGCGTCGTCACCTCCCTCGCAGCCCTCGTCCCCCGCCCACGGATACGGGCTGTTCCTCCTCCGGTCCTGTTTCTCGGCGGCACGCATGCAGCACTTGCTTAGGACATGCCCGGCCGGCACTGAGGCTTCAGCCCTTCACGAGTATGACGAGGTGGTGTTGGACGCCCTGACCACGATCTTGAACCTCCAGCTTCCTCCGGAAGCGGCGTCGCAGGCTACCCTTCCGGTCCGCTTCGGTGGCCTCGGCATCCTCAGTGTACGCCGCTTGGCTGACGTTTGCTACGCCGCGTCGCTTACGGCGGTTGCCGACATGGTTGCTACAGTCCTCCCCCCCGAAGCGCTCGCCCACTTCTCCGCTTCCCGGGAGGCTGCCCTCGACCAGACGGGCGTCCGCGCTCGGGTGCCTCCGGACAAACAGAGCAAGCAGCGGGTATGGTCCGATGCCTTGCACCAGGAGCTGCGGGACTCCCTCCTGGCCTCTGCGCCACACGTTGCTGACCAAGCTCGCCTCCGGGCTGTCGACAGGCCTGGTGCGGGGGCGTGGCTCCACGCGCTGCCCTCCTCGTCCCTTGGTACGGCTCTCGACGATCGCTCCCTCCGCTTCTGTGTGGGCCTTCGCCTCGGGGCCCCTGTCGTTGCGGCCCACAGCTGCGAGCGTTGCGGGGACCCCGTCGCAACGAATGGCCATCACGGTCTCTCGTGCGAGCGCAGCGCCGGTCGCCATCCGCGACACACGATGCTTAATGACACGCTCGTGAGGGCCCTCCACTCCGCCGGTATCCCTTGCACAAGGGAGCCACAGGGCTTCGACACCTCTGACGGGCGCCGCCCTGACGGCCTTACCCTTATCCCCTTCCATCGAGGCCAGCACCTGGTTTGGGACGGCACTGTGGTTGACACCCTAGCACCTTCTTATGTCAACCACTGTGCAACCATCCCCGGTTACGCAGTAGCGCGTGCGGAGCGGGCAAAGCTGAGGAAGTACGCCGCACTCCAAGCAACGCACCTGTTTTCCCCCCTTGCCTTTGAGACCCTGGGCGGGCACGACCCTCTCACTGCGAACTTCCTCGAGGGGGTCTACCATAGGTTGATCCGCGCCACCGGGGACAAGCGCGCTGGCTCTTTCCTCCTGCAGCGCCTGTCCCTCGCTGTCCAGAGAGGCAATGCCATCGCCTTCCTCGGGACATTGTCGTCCTCCCCCCCCCCCCCCCATAATCCCTAGAAATTCCGACCTATTGTAACGTTTAATATATTATAATAAATATACAATTATTTTTCCACAGTATTAGCAGTATCGAATCTACCTCGACGCGAGTGATTCGGCTAACTGCACACGGAATGATGCTTGTCGCTATCAGTCGTTGGCAGTGGATAGTCTCATGCAGAGTTACTGTACAATAGCCGGCCGAGGATAACCAAAATTCAACAGCACCAATAATAGAGTAAGTGTGTTGGCAACACGTCGAGCGAAGAGAGCGGTCTTTTTTTATTTAAGTCCACCACGGAGCACTGCATTGATCGTGAGTTCAGAAGGAGAATAAATATGGAAAAATATTGAGACGCAAATGCTTATACTATACATTAACAATTTTTTTAAACCAACTTTCCTTTGTTAATAGAAGTGTTTTTGAAATCGAAAAATTGAATTGAAATTGAAGATTTAGTATGCCACAATTTGCAGCGTTTTGGTTTTCACAAATACACGCTTATTGAGAATATATCACGGAGTATTGTGCGATATCATAAGAATATTATCATGTATCCTGTACACGATGAGCTGTTGAAGCGTATCACTCTCTTCCGCAGCTCGAAAGAACCACAAAACTATTGAGCTACGGAAAGTCTAACGTGCCCACATTCACAAGAGTTGTGTAAAAAAAATTAATAATAAATATTCAATAAATACAGGGACAGTTCTAGACAACATATCATCTTATTTAAACCTCTGTTTTTTGTCAATTAAGAAAAAAGCGGCGTTTATGCAATTTGTTAACGCTGATGGTATTCCAACGCCAGGACAACATCGCCATCCAAAAATTATGCAATGATCACTTGTTGAGCTATGCACTAAATCCCCTATGAGTATAATGAGAAAAGGAACGCTTGCGCTCAGAGCTCGTATTATCAGGGCATTGATGTGCTAATGTCGACCACGATTACGTACGCAGCAATGCGGTCTGCATGAGTTTCCTGCGAATTCAGATTCTATTAAAACCGCATATAGAAAACACATCGTAATGATGTCTGTACAAACCACTTCGACCACCCGACCTGATAATAATGTGCTGCACTTTTGGGAACATTCATATATCAAGGACGAAGTATCAAAATAAGCAAAAGTAGCCCTCATAGATCCTTGAAGTTATATCCAAAGGTGGCGTCAAGGCCTATCGCATAGGGGGAACGGCTGAGAATCAGCCGCGAAAAAGGTATCAAATACGATCAACTACGATGACAAGCTGCTGAATAGCAAGGCTATGTGCTCAGCATTCAAGGTGGCCTTTTGTGAAACGCAGAGAGACCGAAGAATTCGTCGTGCCTACATTGGTTACATGAGTACAACTAAACAATCTCAGCAATGGTGAAGACCTAATGTCTCTCCACTAAATAAGAAAAAGCTTGTCATATTACGCCTCATATTTTGTTGCCAGACCCTCCATACACTGCTTAGCTGAAGAGACTAAATAAATCGTGTTGCTATCTAGTTTTCATCCAAAAGATGAGTGTGTTTATAAGCACTGATATTTGTGAAGCTGAACGGTCAACAGTTGAAACAGGAATCAATCTCTTTCTAGGGATTTTGACGCATTGCTATACTCTATACTCCTAATGGGAACTTCGGAAAAAGGTGCATAATTTTTTCCCGCGTTCTGCGGCTCAACGGCATGTACGGCTTCCCGTCGAAAAAAAACGTTTGTAAAAGCTTACTTTAGTGACAGTGCCTCTACTGAGCACAGCATTTAGGTGATTTGTGCGTGTTATAATTTGTAATTTATAATTGCAGAACCGTATATCCAAACGAAAGGCCGAAATGATGCTGTGCCCAGCAAATGACTAAAGCAAACGCACCAGGCGCCAAACATGTATGAATTGCAAAAAGCCAATTCTCACTAGAGGAGAAACCAGTGTGACTGGACCTATTTGAGTTGTAGTGACCTTGGCCCAGCCGATATCGGCGCTAGGGCCAATGCGGATACCGTGAAATGTGTGTTGCAAGAATGGCGGATGAGCTAATGGATGTCAACAACACAACAATAGCTGACCATGCAAGTTAAACGGAACTGACTGACTCGAGCAATGGCCATATCGTTCGACAAATACTGGCTGAGCTGAAAGAACTTCAAAATGAGGTGAATAATCTCGGAGAACTAACCGAAGAGCTTTGACGTCAGTTCAGCTGCTCTAGATAAGAAAAACTGCCAAGTACTGCAGAAAAACCGACCAAAACGAAGGTCACTACAAGAAACAGATCGCAAAACCCGGACTCCAATAGCAGCAAAGAAAAGTTCTCTCAACAAGCGGTACCTCAGACGGTATAGTCCAAATATGGTGATGCTGTACGGCTACCATCAGTAGGAAGACTAGGATCAACATCCGAAAACTGTACATTGCAAATATATGCACCAGCGTTACCGCTAAGATGCTAATTGACTATTCCAAAAAATATTGGCGATGCGCACACGATCACAGTTAAAAAGATAAAAACCAGGATTAACGGCGAAAGATTCTATGTGGAAGTACTCGACGTTGACTATGACAACGTAATCGATCAGGGGACAATGATACTGTGATCCCGCACTATCGTGGGCCGCTAAGGGAAAGTACAGCGATATAATAGAATCTCTCCCCAGCGCATGACTTCAACGAGCAAAGAAACTGAAAAAAGGCCCGGACCTAACCGAACGATGTACACGTGACGGCGAATCTCAATTGCGTATGCCTCAATGTGCGCTCTCTTTGAAAAAGCAGCGCTATCGACATAATTCATCAATAACTAAACTATCAAAAAGTTGACATTGTACTAATAACCGAATTATGGCTATTCGATAATACTCTTGGCTCTGCTGAGCTGAGCTGTGGCGCTCATTTTGATGTATTTCGAACAGAGAGGACGTCCCGGGACGGAGGATACTACTCATAAACACACTGGCATGCACGGAGAGTAACGTCACTGCCTTATCATCTGAATTAGTCGCTTGCATATTATATTTCCGGATAGAGTAATTTAAGATTATGCCTGTATGCTTTCCACCGACGGGCACATGAACTACCGAATCGTGTGTGGACACACTTAGCGCACCAGGAGTAAACGGCGATGAGTCCAAAGAGACGATTCTCTTAACCTTTTGCGCTAAACAAGGTTTAACTCAGCTTGTCACTGCTCCGTCTCGCTGCACCTCATACACATCATATTTACTTGGTAGTATACTGTGTAACGATGACTTGGTTTCAAATGTAAGAGTACTACCGAACCCGCTAGGATTAGACGATAGCATAGTTCGTTTCAGCATCAGTCAGTCTATACATGTCAAACTAATTAAAGTCAGAGCACCAGATTATGAAACGGAAAACTATGCTCCAATATAAGCGGCGCTCGACCCAAGAAGAGCACACGCAGTACTACATAGAAATGATACCAATGTCATACACACTACATTCGTAAAACAATTGTTGTTAAAGACCCTTAAACCCTCTTAAGCGTCCAGATGGAGCACTAACAACAGACGACGAAGAAAAGGCGCAAATACTGAAAACATTTTCTGAAGATACATATCCATCTAAGGGCGAACTTCTCGACCGCAACCTTAGACGACCACCAGCTCTATCTGAGGGACCTCTAGAACATGCTAAGAAGAGCGAGACGAAATAGACTCCCTTCGTTTGTGCTTAAGAAGATTGGGATCTCAAGCGTACTCTAGCGTGAATTGAAAAAAATCTAGCAAACCTGCAGGCCGCAATGTTCCGCACAGTAAAGACATCTACTACATCCCGAAGGAATATCCTTTCGAAATATATATCCAGAAAACGTTACGTGACTGATCTTTTCCCATGGAGAGTTTCTCGCTCGTTACACGAGAATACATTGTACATGTATTAAAATAGACACACGATTACCTGGCGAACATTGTGATGTATTATCATCAAGCATTGCATTGTATCCAACTTTTGAATAAAGTGTTATTATTATTATGAACATACGGAAGGTGTCCTATAGAAATTGCTGCAGACACTGCTGCTAGTCGATCTAATAATGTAGCTCTACTTCGATGCCCTTTTAACCTTTTGCAGATTTTCCTGCTTAACGAAACTGAGAAGGACGACGGATTTGTCGATGCGATACCTTCTTAAACCGAATGAATGCGTGTAACGAAAATCGAGACAGAGATAAGGTGAAAAGGGCACCTCCATCTGATCATTGTTCTTTACTTTTAAATCTATTTACAAATTGATTCAATATTCACTAGATTACTCCAGACGTAGGTGCGAATGATTTTTGCAGCAGCAAACGTTTTTATACTGTGCTCGACCTACTTTGCATTCTAGGAGGGCCAACATTTCAGACGACATCTGCGGGTACATCGCTGGTGACCGGCCACGTTAGGGAAAGTCAGAGAGGGGGGTAGGTTGTGATAAGGACGATAAGGCCCTGCGAATTGAGAGGCCCTCGAACCGCTGGCAGGTGGAGGTGGGCGCAATGTACGTTCAGCTGCAAGGAAAAACTGGGACGCTCACGAAGAATTCATAGCGAGACATTCATAGCGAGAATTCGAATGAGACGGAGGGGTTGGGGAGCATCCTATTCAGCACGAAGCACAAAGAACGAGTAGTAGAACAGAATTCCACCATAGGGTAACATGTGAGAGACCTATCCACGGAGAAGGTGTTTTGCACCAGCTGGCTTGATCCTGTTGAGTCTTGGAGCTCAAGCGTTGTGCGCCCGACTATACAATTTGAAAGCAGATAGAATCGCAGAGCAGAAGACGACAACGACGCCCCTCCTTCAATGTCTCATGGCCGTCGTTGTTGGCGACAACTAACCAGCAAGCATTAACATTAGCCCAAATTATGCTCTCTTTGGATTGCGACGAATTGATGGCGGGGGATGACTTCGGTCTGGATGATGATACCGATGACGATGATGAGCATGATCTGCTAAGAACGCATCCACACGCACATATATATATATATATATATATATATATATAGTTGTGGTAATCCGGGTACCAGCGAATGTACCGGGCGTTCATAAAGTTACACAACCCTATGGGGGACGTACTAAAGTTTGAAGGTTTCGACGATAACCTTCCGTCCAATTTTTATGTAGGGATATATCTAGATAGCGAAACGTATTTCGAATCAGACAGGATGAAAAAAATTCCCACCACGTTAGATCAGGGAACGCCAAAGCATCTTGAACTGCTGGTTAGAATTTAAGCACATTTTCAATGTATGCCTTTAAAAAGTATTTCTAGTCAACAACTCCCAAACAAGGTACCATAAAACGAAACAAGTTCACAGAAACAGGACAGCAACAGATGCACTGAAAGCGTCGAACGTTAGCCTGCCGCGGGCCTACGTAGCTTCACTGCATTAACGGCACGGACGCCGTTTCCTTAGTATCGATCGTAGGGAACGTATTTACTGAGGCATAAAACCTCGCCACACGGCATGCGTGCTCGCAGCACGGCAAAGACACTGGCCGTACGGACAGGTTAGTTAATTTTCAAACAGCCCCCAAGTATTCATCTGTGACATGGTGGGTGCTATAGTAAGTAGTACAGAATTGCATTTTCATTTAAAATTTGATTTCAGCACGACGAAAAAGAGAAAATTCGTGATTCCTTTAGGTTTGTGTCTTATTGTACAAATTTAGCAATGGCTTTAAAAATACAAAAAAAGAAATAGATCATTTCTCTGATTGCTACGAAGATGTTTCTCCTATACGGAAATAAATGAGAACGAAACGTGTTTGATTTTTGTCGAGGTGCTTCGACTAACAGACTGAGTAAATAGGAGTGACTCGAAATAGTGTTATTTACTGGATTCATTAGTCGCCTTGAACAATCGTACTTATGATGATGATTATTATTAATATATAGATATATACAACATACAATCATTAGAGAATTGGTTGGGTACAGGGTGTCCGGCCTTGCTACCTTATTTGCTCGAGGTATTTTTTAGAGCGCTATTCGTTGTTTGTTCCCTTGTAATATCTATCATTTGACCAAAGGCAAGAAAGAAGTCGATGAGTAATCCCTACTGCAATACTACTGTTTGCTTGCCCTCTTTCCTGACACGCTTTTGAGTCAATGTTACCAAGCTGTTCCGAGGCCTGCCATAGAACGGAGACACGTGACGATCAGCTCTGGAAAACGTTTTTCAAGGTAGACTACTTCGTTGCGTACCTTGAAACGTGTGTAAGCACATATATTGGTTTTGCTCATATTTCAGTTGTTTTCATTACTGTCACTAGCCTCCTGCCTCGGTAGTGTTGCTGCCTTCGAAGGCTCCACTGGAAGTCAACTCTAATTGCCTAAGGCTCATGGCAGGGTGAGCTGTCAGTCGGCTGCGAGATCATCACCATGAGCCGGTCTACTGTGTCTCTCAATAAGTGAGAGGTAAGACAAGGTTAGCTTTGAGTGGTAAGCTTTGAGTGCCGGTATGTTTTCTGTTTTCTTCAATGACGAGCTGATAGAGTTCCGACAGTGTCATTATGTCGAAGCGGAGAGCGTCACGGGAGGGGATGCTAATGCGACTTAATGCCGCCGAATAGTAAGGCACATCGATCCGGTTCGAAAATAAATTCTACGGTTGACGCGTGACGGCAAATAACAAAAGTTGAAGTCTGAAGTCGAATTGGATTGGCCAATAAATCCGTATAGAATACGTCGAGGCTTCCATAAATATAGTTTTGTTTACAATTCATCTACCTGATATGGATATAGAGTTTTCTCTCAATTACTGAGTTAGTAGAGCCTCTAAACATATGAGGGCTAGCAGCTGCAATGTGTAAACACTGCAGCAACTGGTCGTCGTAGCGTATACAGCGATTTTTTGGGCACACGTTGGCTGATAAGCAACTGGTGACAAAACCGGCTGGCTGACAGCTACCTCCCCGTAGAATCGAACCTGTCATTCTATATTTCTGCAGATATTTTCAGCGTCCTTTGATAAATCCGTCGTCCAGAGCCAACCGAGATCTCACAGTTCATTCACTGAATAAAAATATTCGGAATTTGTCCCATTAAACTCAGTCGTGGATCTGGTGTAACCTATTTGAATCTAGCAAGAGACACATGGAGATGTTGCTTAGAGTCTTGAACTTTTCATATTGGCTGTGCCGGTTCCTTTTATTGATAGTCACCGGGGTCCTCCTCCCAGAGGCAACCCGCTGATCAGAAATCTGGTGTGAGGTCACCAGGGTGCCGTTTACTTAACGTGTACTTCGTCGTTACTACACGTTAAGTAAACGGCACATTTGTCGTCAAAGTCTCTATCTAAACGAACATCTACATAATGTACAGGCAGCGCAAAATACAGAGAGAGAGAGAAAGGAGTAGTTCCTGATTCGGCTCCTGAGCCACCCTGATCGTTCGGCTGCCTATCATCCAATAGCAGCAAGGTCTTGTCACCTGTGGCCTGTACTTGGCGACAGGGTCATGTGCGCGTCCTAATCCTAAACGTTAGCGCTTAAAAATAGGGAAAGGCTACTGGATGAGGACGGATTAATGCAGAAACATAGTTGTCCCATAAGAAGCCGGTCGATCGGGTTATATATTTGTTTAGTTTACAAAATTCGTTTGCCACAGTGAGAAAAGGCAAACCTGTGCATGGACGAACATATAATCCATAGCATCGAATCCATGAAGACTACTACTGTCGATTCTATGGCTGGTCGGCAGGCCATCGCTTCGATAGGCCGCGAATGTCTGCAATATTTAGGAATTGATCCAAAATCCATCCATTACACCAACTTTGAAATGGAGTGCCTGATGACTCGGGGATTAGGAACCATAGAGTTGCACCTGTGGCCTATATTGAAGCGACCATGATATTACTCCAGAAAGGCATTAAAGGATGTTTTCTAGATGCAGAGTGAGCTGTGTTGGTGAATGGACTGGAGTAATTGTGCAAAGGTTCTTCTGGTATTCGTTGAACAACACAATGATAGTTTGTGAAAATATTTGAGCATCGATAGAATAATTATGGCAGCAATCAATGTCGAGCTTTATTTGAAAAAGCATGTCTAAAATTCCCACACAACATTTCGTAGATTTCCTTTTATAAAAAGAAATATTCAATCTCTTTGAAATCAACGTGCGGCCAAAAACCCTTAGACGAAACTCATTCGTGCTACACAAAGCTAAAGCAGAAATAAATTCAAGACAGTTTCCTAGACAGCTCCTGTGGGACCACATAGGGAACAGTTTGTTTTTTCGTTCCGTTTGTATCGACCTGGTGCCAGAACAGAATAAGAGGAGTTAGCATTATTCTAAAAGTAGTCCGTCAAAGAGTCAACTAATCTATATCTATTATTAGTAAAAAGAAACAAGAATACCCCTTTATGATTGAAAGTAATCTAGATAGTAGAAGGTTAGACTTCGATTGAAATAGTAAAAATGACATAACACATCATCCCCTTTGTGTTTAGAGTTCGCTTAAACGTGCTGCGTAGAATCTCCGGTCTATGCATTGCGCCCGAGAAATATAAGGGAATACTTCGTTAGGAAGTCGCTACGCAGTGCCACAAGGGTAGATGCCTACCACGACGCACAAATCATATACATAAAATAGCACCGACAACACCGAAAACAAGGTTTAGACGAACCTTAATTATGGTGTGATTCATGATTCAGTGACCAGCTTAATTATAGTGTGATTCATGATTCCACGTGTATTATAAAGCAATTACAGAGCTAAAACACTCTCAGCCAGCTCTCACATAACATGCATATATATTCATATAATCCATTCATTCAACGTGACGTTTATTAACGGAACCCAGTGTGTCACTAAATACTCGCTTAACATTAACACCCCCCATTTCAAAGTTACAGATATAACATTTGCAACTCGATAAAGAGGTAAAGGTAAAGGTTTATTGGTTTATTGAAGGAGCTGCAATTTTACAATGCTTAAGCTCTCTTATATGTCACACGGCAGGGCGTGGGTGCGCAGGTGCGCACCTATTCAAAGAAAATAGACTTTAAATTAGAAAGTACTTTTGCCCAAGAAGACGTATTTGCAATATACGAAAATGAGCATAAAGCAAACCCCCTTTGGAGCGCAGCACAACGAATCTAGGAAATATATTCTACAACTGATACTAGAACTGACCTGAGAAGGTTATCACACCCTTTTTTCGACCTTCCGCAGGTGGCATAGCAGATGTCATGCTGGTCGCAACAGCTCGTCACCCTCTCGTTGGGTACGAAGAAGGACGTGGACCTTAGGCCCTCAGGTCCACAGCCATTTGGAACAATCTGTAATTACAAGTTGTTACAAATAGGGTGTTTAATCATTTGAACTTGGTTTAATTAGACAGAATAATTCGAAAACAGTATAGCGGTCGCAAAATGTCCCTATTCTACAAATTGATTGCCAGATATACATTATCTGCTGCAAGGGCTACACTGCACCAATACTGTATTCTCAACAATAGTTGCTGTGCGAAATGTGCATTTGATTTTAAACTCCGTCCCAAGTGACCAATGTGAGGTGACTCAGGAGATTGCGGCCGAATATTCGCCCATTGGAAAAATATATATTTCACAAAATTTTAAGTGAAGACAATCGACTAAAATATGTAATCTGTTAAAACATTATTTGGTAAATGAGGTATTGTTAGACCCTTGCGCCTAATATTGACCTGGAAGAAAGTGCGCTTTTGTCTCCCGCCATAACAGGTATTTGTTGCGCATTCAACTGTATCATCAGCGGAGTACACTCATCATGCGTCTTGGGGAACAGCTAATTAACAAACACGTGCCGTTAGAAACAAATAATATGTGTTAGCGTAGCAATAAGATATTTCAACATTTGCCTCTAAGCAGTTAATTCGAGTCAAATTTTCTGAAATCTGTTCTCTATTTTAAGATAGGTTCATAATGCATTAATGAAGCATGAGTCAAATCATTCTGTCCAATCGATTTGTCGCATGCTCCACTAGCTCTCTCTATATATATATATATATATATATATATATATATATATATATATATACATATACATACATCCGTTCTGGTCTTTTGCTCTTAATATAGAACTCTTTAGCCCAGTGACTCTGACAGCTTCATGTGTCCATGGTGTCACCCACCATTCACATTCGTCTCAGAGCCCAACAACAATAGATAATGCACGCTATTGGAAAAGGCTCGTCCAGTGCTGAACTATTATCTGCTGCAAAAAATGATTTTAAGCCTGCATGCACTACCCAAAGGAAATGCAGCGATGAACTCGATAATATGTCATCTCGATGTATGAAGCAGATTGTATGAGGCATCGTTGCGGACAAAAGGAGAATCATTCAACACACGTTCGTGTTATTCTTAACGATACCTAGCGGGCACATGTTCCACTACCACACTGTGACAAACACAGTGATTCTATTTTAATCGCCTGCCATCAACGATCCTTCTCTCTTCCAGCAAAAAGTGCTGCATTACCTTTGGATGTTTCCCTAAATACTATAATACAATATCTCATACTATATGACAACTGCATTGATGGTACGCGGTCATTGGCTGAACCTCCAGCACACATTTTAATGAGAATTCGGCCAACCACCAAGTGTGCACAAAGTTTGTGAACTCTACATGCCAGGTATCCTACATGTTGTTCGAAAAACAAGTGCAATTCCAAACAACATATTTCGAGAACGCTTGTCAGTCGAATCATCACATATTGGTGAGTACCCATAAAGTTTTTTGCTATTAGGGAAACGAATTGTGGATTATCATCACTGACTCGTTATCACGGTTTAGATAACGCTGCAGAAAACAGATTGAGCTGGATTTGGGACTCGGTTGGGATTTGTTCTATTGTGGTATGAGGCTGTACTCCTACCATATCCGGAGCAACATCGACAAGAGATGAACTCTAGTCGACTTCGCTTAGCTTCCAAGGTTTGATAATGAAGGATCCGCGAGGGCCAGCGCCTCACGAGAGCAGCAGCATACATACGAGGCTGTACTTACGGCTATATTTTTCGGTTTCTCGACTATATTATACTGTCGTGCCGGTATCATTTGACTAGAATACTTTCCCATTTGCTCGATAAAGGTGCGCTCGAATTGAAATTGTGTATAAAATTTTGATGGCGGCGATTTACAGGTACGGACTGCGCGGTTGCTGGTACACATCTCAACTCGACAGCCGAGAGCTGTTTACAATGTCTAGATGTGAAGTATTGTATGTAAGATAGGTGATTACTAAATGCTTTACAATACGTTCTTCGTGTTGTGGGCTGTACGCATCTTACCTGAAAACCAGTTTGTCGTGCGGTTGATCCGTCCGGACAGGTCGTGTTGAATGGGCACAGATCCGGCACATCCCTGAATATTCGTACACAACAGTGGGATCGGGCGCACGTTGTTAAAATCGCGCATTACTTAAATATAGGCCTCATATATGCATTTGTAGAGAAATTACAATGCATGCATGCAAACGTTATGCATACCTGTTCCCATTATCATGTATATATGATTTCCACTCCATCAATGCATATAAACTCCGAGCTCTCATATGAGAGACAGGCTTCAACTATAGGCGAGTCTCTAAAGAAACAGACATGCTTTATACGGCAGTTATTTTTAAGAGTACGTGTGGTCAGAATAAGAACGGAAGATCGTAATCCCATCGTTAAATCGGCGTAATTTCAAGCACAAACATCTGGAAATCTCCGACAAATGGTTCATTTTCCTCTGTGGTTTTTTATCGATCATGATCTTTCGCTACTGATCAATTTTCTTGTTGGGACGCTCTACGTTGCTGTGTTTATAGATAACTATATTTGGAAAATGTATGGAAACGGTTAGCACGCTTTGCCAACGAACTAGTGTCCTGATGACTCACAGGATGATGTAGTCGATCGAGTTGGCTTTGCTCAGCGAATCATGAAAACATATACAAATACAATTAACCTTGACGACAGTATCACCTTGAAAAAAAAACAGCAATAAATGTAACGAGGAAGGCTGTAAGAAGAGGCCAATCTCTTCTCGATACAATTCCTATGATATAAATATATGTTACGCGCCCGCAAATCTACAATTGAATGGCCACGGGTTTTTAAGGAGAATTAGGCAAGGCATGATCAACAGTCTAGCTATTGTGTGTGTTCTACGTATGACAACAATAGAGGACCGTTGAAATTCATTAGCTCGAAGCGAGGAGGGTCCCTTTCCCCAGCTTTGCGCCAATCGTGATCTTCTAATAATCCTTATTGTATCCTTCGTTGCCTTATTATGCACGTGCTAAGAACGTGAATTCAAAGGTGGAATATTTTTCTTTCGGCCAGCCGATATCAAACCAAATAGAATGGCACTAACGCCCAGCAAAATGTAACATAAAACAGGAATAAATACATCGATAATAGGTAGAATAATAATAGCTAGCCTACGGAAAGAAATCAAGCTACAAGTCCGAGGTTTGTATTCTCATCGAACTTTAGGTCCACGGCACCTCTGTCACAATCCCTCTGACCATTCAGAGAAGTCGCTCGTGGAATTTCTATTGCCGGCCTCATCGATTTAATAATCCTGTACACAAGGTTTTCGAGTAATTCGTTTGAAACTGGTAGCGAATCGTCTTTGACGGACAGCGCATCTTCTTCCCTCATTTTTTTATTTTTGCGTCCAAAGTAAACGCAGAGGCAAGATGCGGATATCCTATTTTCTTGCAAACTACATTTGGAAAATGTAATGCATTTTTACTAAAAGAAATGTAATAAAATGCGTGAGATTAAGTCATAAAACAGTGAACGTCAAAAATATACTTGCTAAATTTCGTTAGATGCATATTTTTTGTGCATCTCGTTCGTTTGGGCCGATTGTTTTCCCACAAAATTGTTAAATTCATTAGAAATTGGAAGGATGAAAAAGCAAATTTATTAGAAATTTATCCATTTATTGTATATATATATATATTAAAATGCTCGTATCGGATTACATTTATATTCCTTTTTCCTATTGTGCACTGTTTTGAATTATTTTCCACGCATTTAGTTCGCTTGCAAAATTTGATTCTTTTGCAAAAAAAATCCCACTATTTATAAAAATGTCCTTTTATCTGTTTCAGTACACTGTGTTGTTCGATTGTTTCCAACCTTAAAGAGGTCTCGTTGCATTGCCGGTCAATTGAACTAATTGACACTCTAACCTCTCTACTTTTAATCAACACAATACCTTCCCGTGCTCTCTCAGTCCCCACTTAGTCGAGCTGCAGACGACTGTAGTGTTATTTGAGACATGTTCCAGGACCGTGATCCCTAGGTAGTCCTGGTATTGACCCCTTGACGAAAGTTGTTTATTGAAATTAGTAAAACATTTTTACTTTCTTTCCTGCACGGCCATGTAAACATGCGTTTTCGAGATAGCTAACCACATATATCATACTCGTAGGGATTCTTCGAAAAATAGATTTAGCATTCAAAAAATTTTAATTATTTTTATCTAGAGAAAGGTGGAATTAATAAAGAAAGCTATTAATAAATCTACACGAAAATAGGGGTTTCGAAGTGATCCGAAACAGATACAACAAAAATCAATACGATGCGTTTACCTCCATGTCATTTAATTCAAACATACAATAATTAGGAAGTATTTTTAGGGATTATTGGGGGGCATTAGCTGGGACCGGGGCTGAGGCCGACATTGTCCCGAGGAAGGAATTGATTCTCACTTGTTGATAATTGTTCTAGTATATTTAGATTAGTTCAGCTCGACTAATCTTGCTAAGGTGTATCATGAAAGTGTAAATGAATAATATAAAGTTATAATCTATTGTTAAGTAAACTCGGTCCTAACCGTTCTATAACAATTACCCCGGAGGTCTGCTCGAAAGATATAGCTTGCAACATCGGCACTTAAAGCACGCTACAATGGTAAATGGTAAATGTTTATTGGTTTATTTAAGGAGCTGCAATTTTTCTACATGGCGTGCATAATACAAAAGGCCCATATTAACAATCACGTTACAAGCCACGACTGATTCGCCTTTGGCTCTGATGAAGTAGAAACGGTAAACCCGTTCAGATGAGTAGGCCTATGGTACCATTATTGGTACGCTGTATAACTAGCTTTTTTTTTTACTAATCACTAGTAATAAGACACGTTTTCTTACTCTAAGTGCTTAGTTTTTACTCGTAATTACTAGTCACTACGGAGTCTAGTAGACATGCCCTGGTCCATCGCACACTACAGCCTCCAACCTTGAGTTTCACTTCCTCACGAGATTCGATCATTCACCTCAATAGGAATAATGTTCGCGGTAGATAATTAGACATATAAATTGGTTGCGAATATAGAAAATGTATATATAATAGATGAATTAAGCATGTTTTTGTTGCACAATCTCGATGATATTGCCGATAGGGAGTGTTTTATGCAATGTGATATTCATTTTACTATTGTATTAATTTTAAGACAACTTAAGCGTGGTCATCATTGCAGTTCAGTTAACAAACTGATCTATCTATAAAAAAAAGTCCATATGTACATCATTATGAATGTAATGTAGTTATGAGCATTATTATTTGCGTTACCCTGTGACGAATCCCATTTGCTTATCTTGGCCCTCGAGAGATTCGCTGTTAATCAATAGTTAACATCTGTTTAATGTAACCTGTATGTCTGGGTTTAGCCGACCAATAATCTAACCAATAATCTAACAAATGCAAAAAAATTGTCGAGCTCAATATATTTTTGCTTTGTAGTTGCTGGTCACCCACATGAGGGACGGATTTGATTTTAGATAGAACAGCGCCTTTAAATATGCGGGTATAGCTGATATACAAGGCTAACTGGATCAACGGTGTCACACTGCAGTAAAGCCTTATATTTTGAGATTTCAGAGTTCTCCTGTTGCTGCTAGTTGGAGCCCAACTTTTGTTGACATTTTAGTTATCTGGTTGACCGGTTAGATACGTGCAACGTTGGTAAGTAAGTTCGTTCAGTTCCAGGTATCGCTTCATTAAAGGTACCCGCATACCCGGGCTAAAGACGCGTATGCTCCTATCGTGTTGATAAATAATGGGGCAACAGGTATTTCGACTGGTTGTTGGTGGAAATCGGCCTAATTGAACATTTTTGTTTTGCTATTGAACACTGGAGGACTCAGTGCCGCCGAAACGGCTTGTAGGATTGGGCCAGTTTATAGGTGTAGTGCATTAACACAGCGGTGTGGTTTACGCGTCGCCGTGCTGGCAACTTTCGCGTGCAAAATGCACGGGCCGGACATTGTGATTATAGAGTACAGGACAGTGTATCAAAGGTTAAGTAAACACAAATAGGAGCTTATTTTCTTCTTCGAAGTGGTTGAGGATGCTTTTGCGCAGTGTCGATGTTGGATACTCAAATGAGTAATTGCCCAGAGTAGGGTGGGACTCACCCCCCGACGGTTGGAATTGGTCCGCTGAGACCCCCTAGCAACTAGACCCAAGCTCTTCCTTTAATTCACTCTCTGACAGCCCGGATCTTCCTTTGACGGTGCTATGGGCTCACAGGAGTGGTGTGTCTCGACCGAAGCAATTGGCAGACAGCCATCTGACTCTTCTAAAAGTCACAGAGATTACTTTCGTGTGATGCCAAAGTATTGCCAATTACCACAAAATATTCGGTTATGTAAATAAGGCGGATATGTAACCTATGCCACACGACCTGAGCGCCACGAACCTGGGGTGACCCGTAGACGCATGTGATTTTCTGGTCGAAAATAATAAACTTTGAATGCTTTGAAATTTCCGTGGATCTAAGAACGTGAGACTGAGAATTCTGGAGGAACCTTGTCTGTCTTCTCGTGGGTTAAAAGCGTTTTTCAGCTACGCTAATAAACAAATTCGTGATGTTGACGAGATTGGTGCGATTAGTGTCAATAAACAATTTGTCTGTTGACTCAGACAAGTCTGAGCTTTCCGAATATTTCATTCTGAAATGATTCAAATAATCCAGTGTCTGACTGGTCTTCGCTTAATATAACGGCTAAGAGCATTGATGATAGAATTAGGTCCCTTCAACTTAAATGCAACGAGACGGATGGCATTACTCCAATCGTTTATGAAACGCTCACCACTGCCCTCGCTCGTGGGCCCAAACAAACATGAGGAGCAACAGAGTTTTCCTACCGCCGTCCGGCGAACTCTGATTCATATTGTATTAATTAAGAGCGGTGGTATCCTTCCGATAAGAAAACAGTGGAAATCCTATAGCAGGCATCCAGACAACACCCACAAATTGAGACTATCTGTTCATTTCTAAGCAAGTGCAGAATAATTAATAGTACACTGCATAGGTAGTTTTGAGAAGCTTGTAGTTGATCACATCTTAGATTATGACCAACATGGCTTTACCAAGGGTCACCTCTCACAGCTACTAAGTACGATGCAGGATGGGAATATATACAAACAGTAAACTTAACTTAGATTGTATTTATTTTGACTTATCTAACCCGTTCGACAGAGTCCCTTAGCCACCCGATTTGCAAGTGAGATAATCATCGCATTAATAACAAAACGATTGCCTAGTAGCTCAGCTATTATATCTACTAGAACCGAGAAACAGCTGGTGGTAAAAGTAAATGAGAGGGATTAATCCGTGCAATATAAAAGGGCAGATCTGCGAAGACTTCTCCCCTCAACCTACCCATAACGCTCATACTCTGCCACCACGATAAAGCAGGCCCGAGGGGACCATTGTTACTGTGCGAGTCAAAAAAGTAGAAAGCAAGTCTTTTGCTGCCACTTTAGGAGATCTCAAGAACTACATTGATCCAGGAAGCATCGGAGCGGAGATCAGAGGAGTCTCTATGGGTAAAGAGGGAGACTTAATAATCAAGATCCGGGAACGAATTTCTGGGGCATCGCACAGGTTAGTAGAGGAGCTTAGAGGTAAAAGTAACCTCGAAACGGACCAAAAGGTAATCAATAATAGCGTCACTCTGGCACTATGGAGAATTGACCCCTGGATGCAAGAATCCACTATTAAGACTTTGTTGCTCGAAGAGATTCAAGGCAGGGCCACCGACATAGAAATTAAAGAAACAAGGATCGGTCGGTCAAACGTCTGGTTTGGAATAATATTATAACAGGGCCACAGCGTCGATCTTGACCCAGAGGAGGACACTTAAAATAGGCCCCAGATGGTGTAGGGTTACCGGAGCTGCTTAAACTACCGGCCTGCTACAACTGTCATCATTCAATGAGCAAGCACTAAAACCTGTTTTAGAGAGATCCCACTTTTATTAGAAGAGGCCAATAAGCCTGGATAGACTTAACGATCACTAACCTTTCTTTCCTGACGCAAGTAACTGAGTGGAAGGTTTAAGATGTGGAGAATCTTAGCGATCACAGGTACATCTCTTTCGCCTGGACCGAAATCACTTCCAACGCCCCAATTACCACCTCGGAAGACAACCCGAGGTGGAGGGCCCGGAGATTCTATTCGAAGAAATTTGACATACAACTCAAACACACACCCGGGCCGGAGGAGCCCGTAGAGTCATCTAGTGGCTAGAGACCAGTGCACAGGTGGACGAGGGAGATGGGGGAACTACGTAAAGAGTGCAATGGCGTGTGCAGAAAGCGTATGAGGCATAGAAGTACTCTCGGACGCAATGGCCAGAAAACCTCTTTTAGGAAGGATTAACTAGCTGGAAAGCGCGCACAAGCTGGCTCGGAAGAAACTCCGTACTGCTGTAAGGGGGAGCAAACAAAGGTGTTGGAAAGAGTTCCAAGACCTTGTCGACACAGACATATGGGGTCTACCATATAAGATTGTTAGAGGTCGAGTGAGGTCTTTCCGAGACACTCTGCTAAGGACCTTCTGTGTGGCCTAGCCGAGGTAAGCGAGGAGGAGAGGGAGTTTCCAGAGGTGACGATCAATGAAATACTCAGCGCACGAGAGAAACTGGCAACAGGCAAGATTCCAGGTCCCGACGGAATCCCCCCTGAGGCTCTTAGACGGGCGGCCAAAAGCTACCCGGAGGTATTCCGGCGGATGGCAAGAGGCTTTCAGAGAGGGCCACTTCCCTCTCATTTGGAAGAGTGCCAATTTGGTCCTGATCTCGAAATCTAGTTCGGCCTACAGGTCCATCTGCTTACTTGACACCTGCGGAAAGCGTCTTGAATATGTCATCCATGCCAGACTTACCAAGGAGGTAGTGGAAGGCAAACTGCTTTCAGATGCGCAGCAGAGTTTTCGAAAGGGCAGGTCAACTCTACCACCTATTCGTAGTTTACTCTACACGGCCTTTCTGGAGAGTGGTAGGTCCTCCAGAAGTGGGGGTTTCGTTCTTCTCATCCTGCTGGACGTGAAGAACGCCTTCAATTCAGTGGGATGAGAAGTGATAATGAAGGCCTTGGAGAAGGTGTCGCCTGGGCTCCGGAGAAGACTTGCGTCGTATCTATCGGGTAGGACCGTCATGGCTGGAGGAGTCCAGTATGGGGCGTCACCCGGTGTCCCTCGGTTCTCGGCCCTACTCTCTGGAACCAGGCCTATGACGGGGTTATGAAGATTCAGCTGCCCACCGGCGTCCAGTCTTTGGTTTATGCCGACGACTTGGGTCCCAGCCCCCAGCGAGAAGACTCTACCGGATAGAGCCAATGAAGCCTTGTCCCTTGTGGCTGGGTGGATGGAAGATCACCACCTGAAACTCGCGCCGGGCAAGACTGAGACTCTGTATCTAACAGGAAGGAAAGGAGGGAAGGGGTAGCGCTGCACCTCATGAGTCACACTATTCGCATTGGGAAGCAGGCCAGGTGGTTGGGCGTCCAGCTTGGTACCGGTCTAGCGGGCAACGCCCACGTCATTAAGGTTGCCAAGAAGGCCTGCCAGGTCGCGACTAACATCGCCAAGATATTGCCCAGAGTTGGAGATGCTTCGGAGGGTACCAGGCGACTGGTTGCTTCGGTGGGTGAGTCGATGGCCATGTACGCTGCCCGAGTTTGGGTGGACATGGCTCTCCGGACCAAAGGAAACAGGAGGCTTCTGAGGGCAGCCCAGAGGCCGTTGGCGATTAGGACGTGTCGGGCATACAGAACTGTATCGACTGATGCGCTAATTGCATTCGCCAAAATGCTCCCCTGGAATCTCCTGGCTAGCGAAAGAGCCGAACGTTTTCTGGATGGGGATCTTGACCTGACTACAGCCGGAAGCGCCACCCTGGACCGGTGGAGAGAGGAATGGACGACCCCCCGTAGCCAGGGGGACAAGGGTCCTTAATACCAGACCTTGTGAAAGGGTACGACTGTGAGTGGGGTCAGCTCACTTACTGATCGACACAAGTGCTCACCGCACACGGTCAGTTTCAGGCGTATTTGCACGGGAGTTTTGGTCGAGGCACAGAACCCGGAGGGGGAAGAAGCGGTTCGGTTCTGCTAAACTCGACGCCTTCACCCAGTTGCTGAGAGAGTGTCTGTATGATAGCTCAGATGGAACAGCCGATGTAATGCGCTAAGCGTTACGAGCCATCTGGCCGGGTAGGGGGTGGCACGTGGGTTTAGTGGGCTGGTGAGTACCACACTAGCGCTAAATTAAGATAGACCCCTCAGTGCGCATGTGCATTATGCATTCCCGTAATCCCCAAAAAAAAGGTAGTTAAGGTTGTCGTTGCACATTTGCATTTAAATAAGTTATCCGTCTTATGAAGCAATGCCGGAAGCAGTTGAACCGAGGACGTTAAATGTTGGCTGTGAGTTAGCCTGGAAAATTAATTGTAGGTATTAGTTAAGGTAACTAACGTGGATAGGCGCTTAAACGTTGTAAAGACATGTAGAAGTAAGCTTAGTGTTTGGTACAATAGATAAATAGTGACTAACTCCCCTATGCGCGTACTGTACGGGGGGGGGGGATCTTGTAGATGAGGTCGACATAGTGACAAGTTTCACTTGATGATTTGATTTAAGCCACTTCACTCGTCTTTCAAATCTCGTTTAATCCAACTGAGACGTTAGACAATAGTATTGGACCTAATTTTTTTGTTTCTGCAAAAAAAAGTCAAAAACCGAGTAAATTATCGCTTCGTGTTTTTTCCATTTTTGTACCATAGTGATTTTGTACCGCTATATATTGTATATAGTGTCGGTACCGTAGGTATTGGACAGTGTAGAAACGCTTTTTCCGGATGACGTACTCGAAAACGATCTCTCTCGTCGACTTCCATTAGAGGAACTAATTTTATCGTAATTTCGTCAAAAGCGGCGAAGTTTTCTACTCAACATTTATGAATAGAGTTTGCATATCAGCTGAAGCGACGATTTGCTCCACTCGGTAAGTTTCATAGTGAAAGGAAATTTGCCAGGCTGACTCTTAACAGCCTTAAACATTGACCTAGTCCACGACACAGCTGCTTTCGGCATTGCTTCACAAGGCGGACAATCTCTTAAAAATGCGAATGTGCAACGGTGGGGATCGAACCCGTACGCCTACATTACATCGTGGGTTGTCTCACTCATCCATATGAATCCTACCGAACCAGAAAGCAGTCAACATCGTCCACTTGATAAAACTAACTCAGCTTTTATGTCAACCAACATTTCATATATTCTTACCGTGTACGAATCTCCCCGTGAGACAGGATGCTCGCAGCGAGTATCCTGAGAGGAACTAGGGATCGCAGATAACGCCGGTTGTTACCACCATTGTTGGCACCGACGCCGACAACCTCCGGGGGAACGGCGTCCGCTACGAGTAGCACAGCAAGGGACGGCAAGAGTACAAACAGATATGCAGTCAGCATCTTTGAACAGCAGAGTGACAGTGGAGACGTCAATCGATGTGCCGGCTCGCACTTTCTCCTTGGAGATTATCGAAAGCAGCACTTTGCGCTAGCTCCGTTTCGTCGATAGAATCCGGGTCGGGTCGCCGGGCCCTCGTTGCACTTCTTGCAGGCAATTGCTGCTGCTGCTGCTGCGACTCCCGCAGCTGGCACACATTCGAACGCGAAGACAGTGAACAATAAACGTTGACAACAAACACATACGAATCGAATGCTTGCGAAATACGGCACGTTCCGAATTTTCCGTTGGTCGGCCCGCCGTTGTCGGTTTGTCCGTGTATGGTCCAGCGCAATGGAGGCGAATGTGGCGTCCAATGTGTGTCCTAACACGACGACACGTGGCGTAAACAGGTGTCGTTACACCTGTCATTGCAACTAAACAACATTGCATGCATTTCGGGGAGCATATGGGTCCCCCATATGTGATCATTGCGTTCTCCGTTGTGCATGTGGCTCCAGGTGTATGCTAATGCCTCCATAGCTGAATGAGAAGGACCTCTGTCTCTCTCTCTCTCTCTAATGTATGCTTCTGAATATATTATGTTATTAACAACATAATGGAACGAGTTCAACGTCTCGTAGTTGGATGCTCTCGTTAAATGTCGGCGCCTGATACGTACCCTAGGACAGACTGGTAGACAACAATATGATTCGTTATTAATTCATGTTTGTCAAAATTGATACTGAACTCTAAACGATGTCTGTTTGATTGACGATGCTGGTTGCAAGGCTTGACTCAATTAGTTTCGCTAGGAAGGTTCGTTTTTAACTACAGTGTGTTCTTCTTTGTCGTCATCCGCTCATTATCATTTCGGCGCTACTTAGTTCCCCCAAATAACCCCCAACATGTACGATTACGTGATTTACATTTTTACATATAATACATGTCCCAAGGCTGTGAGAGTTCAAGCAGTGGATTAATGATAGCAAACGCCTTGTTCTCCATGCGACTATGATAGATATATTTGTGTGGGTGTGTGTAGATGTCGGTTCAAGTAACACAAGTTTCGGTCACTGTCCATCGCTGTGTCACTTTGATAACTTGAAGGAATTACGTACAGAAACGATACAGCTAGCATTTCCTTATCGTTTGTCTAGATATGCGTAGTGAACGCCTCGTAAACAACTCACGCTCAGATATTATACAGTACAAGGCATGTCAAACATATTCCTCGCGATATATGGCTAAGAGCTACTCTACATAATAAAGACTAAAAACATTTACATCGCTCCCTGTATCTCGCTGCGTTGTATGTCATAGATACGCTGAAAATTGTCTGTTCGATGTTTTTGAGTAATTTTCATCTTTTCGACCCCGCAGTCTCTATTTTGCACCTATTATTGAGCGTACCATTCAATTCATTACATATCTATTAATCGTGTGGACCTCACACGCATAATACGTTCTCGGAGGAACGTTGGCGTGAAAACTACAGGCGGCCTAAGATACGATTCTGGAAAATATCAGAGTATAAATACGGGGGAATGAGGCTGATATGTGGCGAATATTGATACACCTTTCGTTACAGTTACAATCTGTGTATAAAATGCATTGTAACATCTGGGGATGAGATTTCGTAGTGCAGCCTTGACGTGAATGATGTCTATTGTGGATACCCTGAAGGGAAGTAGGTTCTGAATTTCGAGTGTGTTCGGTCCCTGCACTAACCCTGATGAATTCCCCATATCAAATCTCGATTACAAAGTAACATGTAACGTAACGCAGGGACACTTATGTAGCTGTCAAAGCAATTATCGCAAATTGCGAACATAAATTAAAGTCAAAACAGGTCGACCGCACAATAGGGAACATTGAAAGCTAATGATTATGAATAGGAAAAAATCAGCTCCGTCGGCCATTTTTCTGCTCAATGCTCGACCAGTTCCATAGCGGACCAAGTCAAATCATCAACGGGATCTTAAATCATCGTTTGCTGATCTCAGCCCGAAGAGTGCCGAATAACACTTTCGCCTCTCGTTCCCTTCCGAGTTTTAATCTCGTGTGGTTAGCGGCTCTGATGTATCGTAGGTGTGACGATGACATTGTTGCTGTTTGCCATTGTGAGTGAGATTGGTACACATGACTACCTAAGCGAAGCAACGCTGCCAAAATATTCATCTTCATTTACTCAAGTGTAGCCAGTCCGCGAAATTTCTCTTTGGGAGTCTGCCAACAATGTAGCTAGGGAGGCCTAGTATACATAGTCCACGATATATGCATGTAAGGTAAGGTAAGGCTTTATTGATTTATTAAAGGAACTGCATAGAATGCTTAAGTTCTCTTATATGTATGTACATTATATGTATATACATTATATATACAGATGTATGCCACATGATGGCGACCACAGCGCCATTTTCAATGGAGCTGTTGAGGATTCCGATTCATTAATTGCCGGTACAACAGAAAGCTTGGCAAGAACAACTGACAAAACCTTTGGCAAAACAAAAAACAATTAACTGCTCCCTGATCTCGGGAGCACTATTGGAAATTTGAAATCTGGTCAACTCTGGCTGTGCGTAGATGACAAGCAATATACAGGTACTGAGGTTCTATCAGATACACGTGCGCGTATAAGCCGGAATTTATTTTTATCATACTTATGCGTGTACATTGTCGCGTAAGGCAGCATGTGAATGTGCCTGCATTAACCTAAGAGTTACTCCTGCGTGTTAACCTGTACTAAACTCTGATAGTTGTTGATGATATCACATCCGTCTAATAGTTCGTTCTAATTCATTCCATGCCATGCTGCTGGAAATTACCCGCTATCCTGCGGCACTCGAGGGCGACGCCTAATCTAATCTTCTTCGTTTACGAGCCGGCGACAACGGAGAAGAGATTTATCTATCGACACGTTTATCTAACCTGTTATTATCTGTGTACTGTGGCGGGGAAGTGACACCAGCCCTTGGGGTGCGCCAACTAGAACGCAGCCGTATCTACAATAATACGCGATGTTATTCCGTAACCAGTCAACTTCACTAGGGCATATAATATATACGGAACATGTGGACGAAAAACACAGAGAGAGAGATCATTGTACAGTAAAATCGGCATCACTCAAGCTTATGACAAGTGTTCCACTATATTTCAATTTTCCAATTCTCTGCCCTGCCTTATGATTGTGCCGAAGTGGATGCTGTATTTCTGGCTTTGTCAACAAAATTAAAGTCTTTTGGGAACAACACGATCACTGTGGCCTAACGAGAACGCACCACTGCACTCGGCATATACTGCAGCTAATTAAATTCGAGTTAACTATTTGCTCATGAACTGCGAGTTTGCTGTTGACCGACTAGGCTTAAATTCGGCCAACAACAACTGGCGCTACCGGTGTCCAAATTGCACAATTTCAAGGGAGCTTGAACGAAACGGGTCCACACCGAAGTGTAGGGGTACACGATGATATGAAATTGTGCCGACGAGATTAACCATGTCCGTTAATCATTTGGCAGGGATGCGCCTGTTTCTAGAATCACCCTTTACAAACGGTTGACATCGTGTATGTAAATCAGTACATCTAGAAAGTTGTTTTCTTTTGTAGAGCCGGAATCGCCCCT
The DNA here is from genome assembly GCA_019614645.1 of Stratiolaelaps scimitus. Taxonomy (NCBI): domain Eukaryota; kingdom Metazoa; phylum Arthropoda; class Arachnida; order Mesostigmata; family Laelapidae; genus Stratiolaelaps; species Stratiolaelaps scimitus. Next base: position 27,458 of record JABWDB010000118.1, read on the forward strand.
CAGTCAGCACTCTCCTAAAAGCTCTTCCTTATTTGATTACGCATGTTGTGTTTCGCTACGTGTCGACGACGGGGCGATAGGCAACATTGTCTGTGGTAGTTCATCTATAAAAAACGACGCCGCTTGGGATGAGTTATGTTTTAACTTGTTCGGTAGCCAGTTAGGAGACACCGTGGAATTCTGAAAGCACTTGCTAATATAATAATAATACTAAAACAGGCGTAGAATAGAACGTGTTCAATTAGCTAAATTAAGCCGGGCCCAAATAACACCTTCGTACGTTACTTCACATGCATCATCGACCCTACATGTGTAATTCTCCTCTGACAGTCATTCATTTTATAACATGACACACTATCGGTGTGAGTGCAGCTCTTCGTAAAATCGATTCAAATGTCAACATCTAGCACGCATTTCTCCCTCTGGGAGTAACAATGATTGTGCAGTGACAAACGTTGACCATATGAGGGTAGCTTTGTGTAATTTGAATCGTGCATTGTTTTATGTGTACAGGCTTATTTAGCGCCAACTGAATATCATTATACCGTACGAAAATGATGAAAAATCCGTAGACATTTAATTAGGGCGTGAATGAATGAACTCGCTGATAAGCAACGTGCCTAGATGATTAAGTCGTTAGGGAATCTAGGCTGATAATGATCCCCCGTAATGAGAGCCTATATCCTGCAATCGAGTAACAAAACTTCTAAGAAATTCTGTGATCATATTCGAGCGTCTAGTTCGTGCGTCCACCATCCGATCGTCTGGGTCTCTGGGTGGCTGATTAGTTGTTTGGAACACTTGCAGCGTCGACGTCACCACGGCGCCGGTCACGGTATCACGCTGTGGCGTGACATGTTCGGCTAGAACGCGTCCACAATAACATTGTGACCGTGAACTCAATGCCAACTGAAGAGCCAACATTGGAAACGGGAACAAACCGGTTTGTGACTGGTTGGAATATACGGCTCGGCAGGGCAGACGACTCCTCACTAATTTCGACGAGGATTTAATTGAAGGCTAGATCGTACTCACTCGACCCGCAAAGCTAGCCGCCGAAATAATTGGAAACGCATCGATAGTGGATAACGTATTGGTTCAACACTCAAATGCGTCTTAAATTGCTGGGACGCGGTAGACAACCATTTATCGAGAACCACTTGCATATATGCAGCTGCCATGCATCATATTAACACACATCAACCACTTGAGAAACCGTAATTGGAGGTAAGCGATACTACAAGCGGCATGCTGGTTTCAATAATTCCACCATAAATAAACCAAAGGTTATAGCGAAATACCAATTGGAACGAAGATTCGTCATTCGCTAAGTGTACGTCGTGCATATGAGGAACTGGGGGCCAATGTTGAGTCTACTTTGAGAAAATGCACATTTTGAAATAAAAAAAAAGATTCTGCCTTAATTAATTTTACATAACCAGCCTTCTTGTTTTAAGGATATATAGAGGAGGCTGGTCTTCGCTGCATTTCACGTTCAAAGGGTACAGTTGTCACCCATTTTACATACATACCTACGTAGAAATGTCTACGTAGAATGTATAAAATATTTAAATATATTATGTATTATTTACTATAATGTTATGACTGTTCTGTTATAACTAAGTGGCAAACCAGTGTCATAAATTTCGTGATATTTATGCGATGTAAATTGTCAAAGGTTGAGTGCAATAGATATGTTTTGGATCATAAATATAATATATATATATATATATATATATATATATATATATATATATACGAAGAATATAACTTATGTGCAAATCTCCGTGCCGGCTGTCTCCTCAAATGGATCCGTCATCACCTATACATTTTCATAACCAACCAAATCTTACCGTCAAATGTTTCCGTGATCTCGTTCGTTCAGCCACCCCGAGCTTGGACCTAACCATCTGCATCACTGAGCTCAAATCTATAAAGAGGATTTGCAACGCAATCTTCCGATGTTTTATAGTTAAGGGTTCCCGTTTATATTGGGTCGTTCGGAGCTATTGGAATGACTTTAATAATATGACTTTCGAACAAAGCGTCATTGTCAGGTGAAATTTGACCTCTTCTTACGTGACAGTTTCGCCGTTTCAGTTTCTTAGAGAACATACGTGAATCGAGAAGCTGAAACATTCGTTTGTGCTGAAAATCAGCGCTCTATGTCAAATTGTTGTTCTTTGAAGGAACAAGCCCGACTGAAATGCATGGAAAACTGATGAACTTGCTCAACGGGGAGTCGTTCGTCCGGTGATCAAATGATAGAATCGATTCCCGAGCGGCCACCGGACTTGTTGGAGATGAGAGAGGCGACGGACGAGGTGTGACAATTACGGAGGTCTTTGAGTAAATAAGATCTTCGATTATAACCTGTATGTAAGCTATTCTTTAATTTCGCGCTCTTACGAGGTTATAATGAAGCCATCGAAATTGGGTCACCCACGCATTGGTTCCGCGGATAGAAACACGCATGGCGTATTCTAAATGCAAACTACAGGATTATAAGTAACAAAAAAACCGGCCGCCTGAGCGGAACCAGGCAAGAAGATGGCTTTGAATGGACGAAAGGCCATCCCCGGTGGCAGTACAAAATAGACTTGGTCTTCAAATGACGTTCGATTTTGCTTTGGATGTTCACGGTATTTGTTATTTTGAGTTACTGCTTAAAAACGAAAAGATCAATGCAATCCGTTATCTCGATTTCTTCGAAAGAGTTAAAAGCACATGGCACAGGAATCTAAAGTACCTGGCGGTTTGGTAACAAGGCAATCTATTTTAATCTGCACATTCTCCAGATTTAAGCCCTTATGATTATGGTTGTTTCCATGCATCAAATAGATGGCAATGGATGGTGCACATTATGCAAACATCAATTTTTCTCAGGAAGCTATCGACAACGAAATTAGATCACGCAATTGAAAAGTATTCTGCACCTCCGAAGTTCCCAGAGGCTGCTGGCTCCGATGGCTAAGTAATAAACGAGAGCACCTCTGAAAAGGAACTAGAAAAATCATAGTTGTAGTTATTTCTGTGCAAATGTCATCAAAGTTTATTTGATGTACAAAAAAATAACTCCGAACGACCTAATATGTGAAATTCTACACGAGTTTTGGAATACATACCTAACTCCCGGTATTGCTGTGCTGTATGGTTCCCCCTTGCTCGAGCCTTGCCGTGTGACATATAAGAGAGCTTAAGCATTGTAAAAGTTGCAGCTCCTTCAATAAACCAATAAACCTTTACCTTTACCCACCCAGTCTGGGATGTCGCTGTCCTCGAAAGTGTATGCCAGAGATTCATGAAGCGCGTGTCTAGAGGATGTGGCCTCTCCCGTCACACCATCATTATCCGTACCCCCACCGACTTACACCGTACCGCGAACGTAAGTGCCTACAAGAGGCTTCGTAAATCTCAACATAACCTGCGATATGTTTGCGCATCGTGTAAACCAACCTCTGCAGCGGAGTGACAGTGCATACGTTCGATGTTGCCCGCTATGAATACATACACAATTAGTTATCTAACGTGTTCCGTTCCAGCTGCACACCCACCTGTAAGCTAATGAAAAATAGCGATCCTTTGAATAAACGAGACTTCGTACTGTATAGTATAAATATGTTTACAAGCCTGGAAATGCCCTCCACAGTGTACCAGGGTATCTCAACGAAATTCGTATCCTAACCATGCTAAGGTATGTTTCAAAAAGTATGCTTCTCATCGGAAACGGTCTTGGACTCAAGCCCCTTTATACATAGCACTTCATATATAACAGAGTTATCTATTCCACCCCCCGATGTCGTGAGTTAGCTCTTCATTCAGCGATTCACCATGATGAATAGTACTGAATAATCACTCTATGTCGCTCCTGAATATATATAATCGTTATATATATAACATGTTTATGTTAGGTCGTACATATATATATATATATATATATATATATATATATGTTGGGTCCTGAATATATATATCGTAATTATATGTAACATGTTTATGTAAGGTCGTCGGTACCATCAAATGCTCATACTTGAGACAAGCTAGCTAAAGGTTACATACAAGTAGGGCTATCTCGTACCATGAGGTATGTTAGCTTAGAAAATGTCCGGTAGAAGATATCTTACGAAGCAGTGCAAAAGCAATACCACGGATGATGCACGTTGGCTGACGGTAAGCCCGAATTTGTTTTGTAGAAAACGCTGGCAATACACAGATCTATGGTAAGTAACATGTATCCCGTACATCGAATTTAGTGTTTGCTCCCAGATGCCCTGCAAAATCGGACAGTCACGAATTTTATGTTAAAAAAATCGTAATCGCAATTAAATATGTGGTCTAAATCATAATATATTGGAAGGAAATCGCTATAACAAAGTGGAACCCTTTGAAGTTATATTATTATATTTATTGATAAGGGAAAACCATAAAATTCTAAATATAAAACCAAACTTTTCAGGCTAACTCTCGGCCAACAACCGCTCCGAAATTTGAAGAAGAGAAGTGGGAACTCTTCACCTACAGAATATCGTAAATATTCTTGGTTTGTCATTGTTGTTAATTGTTTTTTTTATTTTGTCATTAATCATCGTGAACGGCGATTGGATAAATGCTGACATAGATTGCACATTATTCGACTAACTTGAAACAGGTAACCATCCGAAAGTTACCATCGGAGTTATTCTTTAATCAATTATATGATTCGATATATGCAATCATTCGAGAAGTAGTTTGGGACAGGATGTCAGGCCGAGGGCGTCATGATTAGCTCCAAGATAGGCGATGGCATTGCCTTTCTGAGGCAGAGCGAGAGTAAGGCCCTGCGGAAGGAAGGATCCTGCGTGATCCTCCCCGATGGCGCGGATCAGCCCGTGGTTGACTCCTTCGAGAAAATTAGCAGTGAAGGGGCCGAGGCCACTGGAAGGCAAAAGGCGAGAAGGGGGGAGTCACTAAATCAATTTGTTATCAATAACATTATTCAATATTAAACAATAAAATAATCTAATCTTGAGCACCAGGCTTATAGGGTTGCAATCAGATAACAGCTGCAATAAAAAGCGCATCGGTCAATCTGGCCCCTATACCGAGGATAGCCGTTTGCCTGTTAAGCATTCTCCTTCAACGAGCTATTAATGAGTTAAATTCGCCATAGCTTCCCATCAAGCAAATGAACAGATATAATTAGCAATCGTGTTCTCACCTCAAATAAACAAAGTTGCATCAGATTCGTGCTGACGACGGTAGAAAGCTCCATCACGAACTTCAGATGGTCGCACAACTGACCATACAATACAACCGTAATGGCGGTATCATGTATTTCAACAGGTGGAGGCCATACACCTCTCGCTGCACGAATCCCCATATCTTTCATACGACACTACAGTCGCAAATAGTCTCCCTCCTCTTACCCCCCCCCCCCTTTATTCCGCAGACATACACGGAGCAAGTTCAAGGGTTTAACACATCATGCACATCGTAAAGATTGATGGTGCTCGATGTGTTCCGTGCCATTTTAAATAAAGTTTGATTGGAACAGGTGTGAATTACACCACGCTCTCCCGAGAGGTCTGTTGTCGGTGGGACCAGAGATGGACATGTTTTCTATTATTTAGTCAGGCCGGTTGCGAACTCTTTGCACTGTTTGAGTACTCTTTGGGCCTGGTCTGATTTAGCAGGTCCTAAACGATTGAGGTAAATGATTGCAAGGTTCCGACCTCAACTCCGCATCGGGAGATAGCCACGTCTTCAACACACCCGTTAATGCTACGTAGGCCTTGGCTAAAGTAGCCATTAGCCTTACGTTGGTTGTTCCCGTATGTGAAGGTGTGCTGATGTTAAAAGCGGCGCCAAATTCTATTTAGAGCGATAAGGAAACGATCTTAATTGTAATTGAATATCAACATTATTAGGTGTTTACAGTTACTTTTCAATTACCTATAATACAGTGCTTTCGCTGATACGGTTTTCTGGTTTTGCGAAAAAGTGTGGCTCTGGAGACGCGCGACGTCATCAAAACTTGATTCGCCCAACGCTTCGAATGAACTCAGAAATCCAGTTTCACCGACAGCTAACCAAATCTGACTGATTCATGTTTCCACAACGATATCAGAAGCCCATTTAGTAATGAACGTTAATCTACCACGGGGTTATATATATATATATATATATATATAGGATTGAAGGTTACTCTGAGTGGCGATTTCATTAACCCCCCCCCAGTACGTAATACAATGAAATCTGCAGAAACCGATCAACTCGTGCGTTGCGAAAAAAAACGAATTTATTCCATCAATCATTTTCTCGCTGAAACATCCTGCTCAGAGTTTTCGAATGTCTGCCTGTTCTCTGTTTTCTTTTGAGTACCTTTGCAGATAAAAATCACCATATTCTGTCTCATAAGAGAAATTCTCTGCAACGCGATAATGAATTGAATAAAGGAGGAGCAAGGATTCAATTTGATTCTGAAAGGATCGCCTCTTCACCGTCTCAGCCGAACCCAGGAGTAGATAACAGAGGTTCCGAAGACTCACCCAAGTCAACTTCTACACATAGCACTATAAAAACTGTTATCTTCACCTGGTGTGACCAACACACAAATTTGGAAGTAACATAATTGCAATGTTATATAAATTATGATATTTTATAACCGATATAATAAGAATGATAATTATAGATTAATTTCTCAAATCGCCACTATAGCACAGCTCGCCAGCTTGTCCAGATTTTCATTTCAAGTACGGTGGCTTACGATCTATCTGAAGCTCTACGTAAGGTTTGTGCCCAACTAAGATGAATTGAGTTATTCCTGTGCAACCGGCACAGACACTCGTACCAGTCGTAAACCACGTCTCGCCTGTGGATTTTCGGTTGATCTTAGATGGACGCATCCCTCCAGTTAGGTCCGTCAACACATTCGTGTATTCTTCACTATTAACCGGCTTCATTTATCTTCAAAACAAGCGCGTTTTATCCTGTCCTTCATTTGCCCGATTCGGCAATGGCTTTTAGCCGAATTGTGAAAGGAGGATGCGCCGCAGTGGCTCGAGTTCTGCTTAGCTAACATCGGCATAGGCGCTTGAAAAGGTTCGCACATGCAGTCTTGAAAGAAAGTTGGCAGGAGTGAAGGAACTTATTTGTTTGCGGCAAAACGATCGTGCACCAAACAAAAATCATGTTCACAGTGATATAGAACACAATCAATAAATATATTATGTATGCAATTTACATTTGGCGCCATTCCGTTCTGGCCTTGACTAAAATGGGCATTAAACGCAGAAACAACGAAGTGAAGGAAGCAAATTAAATAGTTAGATAATAGGGGAACAGCTGAGGGTCAGCTCGAAAAAACAGGTAATAGATCAAACGGGCATGGATCAGGACTGTTGTAGCGTAATTGAGCTTTATTTAGTTAGCGTAAAAACAAAAGAAAAGACGAAGTATCTGTAGGATAGATAAATAAATGTATATCCACATTTGCTATAAAATACCTTAAACTTGGGTTTACTAATTCTCATTGAACTCGTTTACCGTGCTTGCGTTTTATGGGAGCAGAACGAATAATAATCTGGTGTCCTCATTCGATCCTGACAGTTTTCATATTACCACATGCTCCCCTTTATACCTATCCAACTATCTCAGCACAATTCAAGCAGGATAACATTTCCTGCTTGAATTGTCTGGAATTGCTTGAATTGTGTCATCTACGTCATCAAGACATCAACTTACGACTGTCCATGGGATCTCCCTGATGCCCCCATCTTCAGCCTCGGCCTCGGTCAAGTGCTCCAATTCGATTGCTAGGGATAATCTGCCCACCCTCTGCAATGGGTTTGATTTCGTACGAATTCGCACTCCATCTGACGAAAGCAACGAGAGCGATTATGCTTGATTGTCGCTACATCGCTACAAGGTAGACAATAATATAGGAGAAAAATAGGTTCGCCTCCTGGAATATTGCCTTTGTACGTGTGGGTGTGTGTGTGTGTGTGTGTCTGCGTATTCTTTCATCTACAACGGTGGCTGAGTAGGTTGGAAAAGCACGCGTAGAAACTCAGGGCAATTTCCTCGGTGCTTCGCGACTGCGAAACCAATTTCGATTTGCTCCCTACCCAGTCATGGGTGAATTGTAGTAAGGGCCATACAGAACGGGTACTTTCCTATGAAGCAAATTCGCTACACTAATGTAGACCATGTCTAGACTATTCTTCGCTATTCTATTTAGAAAATCATTTTCTCCTCCGTTTCCTTTCACATACGATTGTTTTGCAGAGCCAATCTGGGATGCTATTATCGATTCAGTAGGTCTGTGGGGACTAATTACTACGATAACGTTGTAATGTCATAGACTTTGATTCAAACGCGAACGTTGATCCTGGCGATTCTGCTTAGTCTCATGTGATAGCTTGGAATACCGAACATTTGTGAGCGGACTCGCTGAGCTAAGAGGCGAGTTTATACACATTAGTGGCAAAGATGTATTTGCAATAATTATTTTTATTACACGTAAACAATTATTGGGCGGAGGGGGTACAATTATATGAATAAATGATATTTTATAGAAGTAATGAGCATTTTTGATTTTTTCTAGGTTATTGTTGTACTCTACCAGGAAAGAGATAAAATATAATTGTTGAAATTGTGAATATTGTTCACTGTCGACGCTTTCATATAGAGTTACAACAGAACGTATGTGCAACTAGATATTCAGCATAGATAGGTACGCGCGTATAGGTATAGCATATTGCAGTTTGAGTAATATTCTGTCCTAATGCTAGGATCCTTAAGTTGAAACGAAAACTACACCCAGCGAACTAGCTGGTACCCTTAAGCATTAAATAGAGAGGAGGTGATGAGTGTGCAAGGATAGGCTACGAGGGCCTCTGGGAGGCCCACTCGGTTTAATGTAAGAAGGCACTAAGAAAACGAGAACGAAGGGTCCCGGAACTTCACTTGGTGACCAGCACTCGACCCGTGCACATCGAGTCCCGCTGCCGTACTCCCATCCTCAATATACCCCGAATCAAAGTGTGTTGTCCTTTCTTAAGGATTAAGTAAGAACTTGAGCAAGAGGACCAAAGAAAAACCCAACAATAATGTATCATAGAGTGATTATCAAGAACACTTATTAATAAAATCATTACCATGATTATGATTTCAAATTAAATAATACCTAAAGCCGCAAAGCGATAAGGGCAACATAACTATCATGTTCCTAGTAGTATTCAATGTTCATAATATACTTCGACCAAGATTTCACCATGTGTGCCTGCCTCTACCATATATACCATATATATATAATATGGCCACAGATTCATTTGTGTGTGCTGCATTACCACTATAAATGTTCTCCTAAGTACAATTTATATATAAGTTAAATATGTAGCGTACTGTAGTACATAGAGCAAGATTTGTGAGTGGCATAGTATAGAATAATACATAATCTAGGTCACTTGTCCTTCAAGTTCGGCCATCATTCGCTATTATAGTAAATCTGTTAATCTAGGCTTTTCATGCAAAATGTCACCGTAAAACGCACAGTGGAACTTAAATTTTTTGTAACACAGAAGAGTCTGAAGAATTAACTAGCAAGGTGCACAGGCCTGCTTTTGCAGAAGGCTCGTGTACACTTTACAGTGGCTGTTCGGGTAATTCGACAGCACTTGGAAAGTTTTTGCAAGCATACACTCAAGCACGCATAATCCTGAATATATGCTCATTTCTGTTCACAGGTGATACGCAGCTCTCAGAAGACACTGAACAGAGCTTGGCACTATGGGTAAATGAAAGCAGACAGGCCAAGATGTCGTCAAACACGTGTCCCTCAAAATAAACATTTTGCTGGTGTCTCTTCTCAGTTCATCATCATACCAACAATCCAACAGGCATTGAGACCATCGTTCCTGATCGTACGCTCAGCTAATTCGAAAGTATTATAGAGCCCAACCGCTTAGTAGTAATAATATGCTTCTTACTCATCTATCTGTATGTATAATACTCAAAATCGATTTCTGCTTGTTGTGAGCTTGTCTGTACCACGTCCGTCGTATACGCTATTTTCAGTGACGGCTTAAATAAATTTTCCGAGCTGAGCCACAGCCAACGTTTAACGTCCACGGTACTGCTTTCGGCGTGATGATGGCTTGGATATTTTTTTTAATATGGGCTACGTTTTCTCATAACATATAATTTGTTTTTAATCGCATCGAATTGCGGGATGCTATAATCTACACTTCGTTGTACATGCGTAGAAGTTCGATATAACATAATCAAACATTGAGTCAAGTGTACAAGTGTTGCTCATTCTATTTCGTTGCTCGGTGAGTATATTATATCTATAAAATTTTTGTTTCTCTACATCCTCGACATTGTTCCCCTTTTTTGTTTACATCCGATAGCAGACCACCTCACTGCCCGCTGTCGTCTGGAGTTGTTGTTATTGAAGGAGGTTGCTCTATTATTCTGACGTCCTTCTTTTGTGTTTGGGCCTGCGTGGTCATGCAATTCAAGGCTGTATAACGGAATCATCGTGTTGAGTGTTCATCAGGTGACTTAATTTTACGTGAATTGAAGATGCTAATGTCTGTTCTGTTGTTCTATTTCATTACAATGTACCAATGGTAACTAGCTCAACTATGTTACAACTTCTCATTAATGGCATCGGCTTAACTCTGAGCTTAATGGTGTTATGTAAAACCCTCCATTTTCTGTGCAGTATCAAATGATAATACAAAGTATACCTGATAATAATATACCTTGATGTTCACACTTAGTTATACGTTCCACTATTGCCTCAGCTGAGTACAAAATTGTATGACCGATTTTTTGCATGGCGGATATCCTTTTCTGGTGTTTTTGCGCAAGTGGTTGAGGATTGACGTAATAATGTGTCGTTGTGATTTAAGTTGAGCCCAGGAGTTACCTGGAATGGGAGAACAATACCACTGCGGAGATGCGATTACTGGATAATATTCCAATGAGAAAAGTGCATCGATAAAAAACGAACGCCAAAACGCCCACGGGTCACGCACACACACACACATAGACACATATTAAAATTCGATTCTTATAATTGTGTTTGTGTAACACATATTCTCTATGTGAGGCATTTCGTTGATCAGATTTTCTATCGCCAATATAGTCTTAGCCTGAAGTGTGCCGTGATTAGGTAATCCCCCTCCCCATGTATGTTTGACTACATGTAACCATCGCCTTCCAATATTAGGTAATTTCCTTGTTACCTAACTATTGTTGTTAACATACCAGTGTTATCATCCGGTTCAACTTGTCACTTTTTGTCTATACAGATTTTTTCCTTTTGAGGACAAATATGGCGTTTCTACTTAAATGGTTGAGGATTGATGTAACACTATGCATTGCGTACAGGGCCATGTTCAATGGGAGAATAACAAAATTGCCGAAAGATAACGCCGTTTTATTCGAGTGGGAGTACTGGACTCGTGCACCGTGGATTGCTGCATAATGGGGATAGAATTCAGAATCAATCGAAGCTATGGAAGAAAATATATCGCGGGGTACCGCCCGCAGGTACCTTTGCCTTGGTCAGCGAAAGGCAAGTCATTGCGGTTTCTCGAGGACGGCATGGTGATTTAGTTGATTAATAGGTGATACAATCAGAAGTGTAGCTTGGAAGTCATGACAATAATTATTGAGATAATATATATATATATTATATATTATAGTAATTATATGTATGCTCAATTGTACGCAGCATCGAATGCCGGAATACTGTTGGTAGAGTTAAGTGCACACTGCGTATGGCCAGCGGGCGTATGAGGTGTCCGGTTGTGAAATTGCCGCCGAGTGTGCTCGTTGTTTCCGTTGCTTCTGCCAGAAGGAAAATTCAGGTTTCGTGGAAAATGCACAATTCCTGACATCCGCTGGCGGCTGCGATCGGCAATCTTTATATGGTGACACTATTAGTTAATAATCCGCTATTTGCAGCAGGGTGTTTTTGGGATGGGTTTATATAGGTCGCAGTATTCGTAGTCAGGGGTTGTGTATTTCCCCTTCGGGCTTAAATTTGTGTTTGACCATGTGCCTCTTATTAATATTGTAAGCGGGACGGAAGTGATCTCACTTGATTCGAACACAAGACTATTTGACATAGACGCTATTACGAGAGTGCTTTAATTAGATTTCTAACGAATTTCATAGTTGTTTTGCTCAATTGCATAGCACGCTAATGCAAGTTGATATCACCACGTATCACGACTGAACTTGTCCTCGTGCATGAATTAATCATGCTCGTTGTGTCGTAGTTAGCGAATGGCCCGGCAACGCTATCAGTATAGAAGTATAGATACGCATTACTATACTGCGTTCTCCCTCGTACATTCTGACCTTACTTCACACGTACATCCATCTATCAACGTCTCTCTGGTAGCGGCGTGGCTGGGGCCAGTCTGGATGAAGCTGGTATCGTTGATGGTGGTTGTGGTGTTGTTATTGTGGTGTAGACTACGTATCATCATTTCACGAGTCATTACCCAAGTTCGGGTTTCTTCTTGGCTTCCTCGGCGAGATGAGCGATTTTGTATTTATTTTCTTTGCGGGTCACGAAGGCGAATGCCACTTATCTGCGTGAGACGATTCGAGCATCCATCAAACTTAATGCGTGCAACCTACGGTTGCCCTGCCCACTAGGCAATATATATATATATGTGGTCCAGTATATATATATATATATATATATATATATATATATATATACATATATATATATATATACAATAAAAGTTAATTCAAAAATAATAAAACAAATTACTTCGGAAATTTTTTATTCACGGAACCACAGAAATGGCTACAGACTTCCAATTCGGTTTCAACTCTACATTTTGTTTTGCAAACCATTTCAGTGGTGTAATAATCTTGTATACTTGCCATAAGAACATTCTGTATTATAATGAGAGTATTATTATTGTTGTTGTATTTAATTCTACGGCTCCGTTACACAGACGCGTTCAGCATATGTTGTTAGCTAAGAACGGTAGACGCATATATTATACATCCCCAAATGTGAGCAAACAACAAGCAAAATCTTTCCGAGTTGCCGCAATCTGGTTGACTTCTCGTCGGTCTGCCCCGACGGTGACGTAGTGATACTAAGTGGTAGAATATATCAACCCCCAACAAGAGATAGTAAAATGAACCAGACGCGATATCGCCCGGAGAGTGATATCGGATGACCAAATCGCTTGCATGACAACAACGGCAGTAAGTCGACGGTGACGTTGGGTTTTGACTGCTCGAATCAATTTCATCAGCCTGCAAGACGCTGCAGAGTTTGCCCTCGTTCTTTGATTTACTATCAATCTCTGGTAGGTATGAATATGTTTGGCAGGTGATATTGAGGAAAGTTGCAGGAAGAAACATCTGATCAAAGGGGCAAATCAACATTTTGTTTACGACAATTGCAATGCACACAGACACAAACACATACGAATCTGAAAACATGACACACCTAGGTACTGTGTGCTCCAGCAAGTTCTGGCTCAATATGTTTAAATATACACATGTGAAAATGGCCAACATGTGATATCAGCACCCAGCGGTCATGAACACTAGTGATCTCTCGCATATTTCTATCTAACTGAATGTAAATGAGGCCGCAGCCCGTGACCGACTCTGTGGTCATTACGCTTTGCTTCAGCCAGCGAGCAAAAATTAGCAAATCAAGATATCTCCTCCAGCACGAACATTCGGTTTGGCAGGAACAAGTTTGGAGCACAAAGAAGGAACCGAACACCCCAATGAGCAACTATAGTCATCACTCATATTGGATTGTGCCTAACAGGACACCCATCATCACAACTATCATCACAGCACACCCACATCACTACTTGCTCCATCTACTGTCGCGATCGCCGCCGCCGCCACCACCACCGGCAACAATAGAAACTTGCAGTCGTACTGCGCGTATAGCCGGGGCGGCAGACGGGGTTGGAGAAACCGTATCGGCGCGACATCGTGAACAATCACTATGAGACGCTGATATTATAGATAGAGAATAGAGGAAGCGGTAGTGGCAGCGATGGCGGTGACGCCGACAAACGACAAAACACACTCACAAGGTAATCAACGAGATAAGTGTGACTCGACACTGCGCCTACCGGAGAGTGGGAAAGTGAACAGTTCCCGACGAAATAAAAAGCAAACCTCGTTGTATATGTATGTGTGGACGTATATGTATATATATATATATATATATATATATATATAGACGACTGACGGCGAAGCCCTCGCAGCGTTTCATTGTGTGGAGCAGTCGACAGACGTTGACGTGCTCGACGGCCAGCTGTTCGCGCGGCAGTAAGCTTAATTTTGCATTGTTGGAGCTCGTCTCATTGACTGACGTACGGGGTACAGGTGTTGCTTCGGCAGTTGCTATCACTACAACACGAAGCAGAAATGCCGCCAGTGATGAATGGCAACGGCTCTGGGCCTGCCCCTACAGCGGCACATTTTGCGGAAGATGCACCCGAACGTGTTAACAAGGGCTACATCAAGGAAAGGCGCATCTCGAACGCTGGAAACACACTCGTGTTCACCATCAAGGAGGGCGTCGGTGCCCTAGCGAAGACCCTACAGGTATTCACGGACAACAACGTAAATCTCGAGCACATTGAATCGCGGAGCTCACAGAAGACAAAGGACGCCTATGAGTTTATTGTCAACTTCGATGCCACGAACGGTGGCGACGTTCGACGGTGCATCGAAACGATTAAGGAGAAAGCTGAACACGTGACACTATGCACCAGGGAGAAGATCTCTCGTCAAATTTCGGAGGAAGTGCCTTGGTTTCCACGCCGCATTGAAGATCTCGACCTTTTTGCCAACCAGATCCTCTCATACGGCAGTGAGCTGAACGCCGACCATCCGGGCTTCACAGATCAAGTCTATCGAGCGCGTCGATCGGAGCTGGCTGATATCGCATACCACTACAAGCATGGCCAAGAGATACCTCGGGTTGCCTACAACGAGAATGAGATAAAGACCTGGGGTATTGTCTTCCGGGAGCTGATAAAGAAATACCCCACGCATGCGTGTCGCGAGCACAATCATATCATGCCGCTCATGATTGAACATTGTGGATATCGTGAAGATAACGTCCCTCAACTGGAGGATGTGTCCCGTTTCCTCAAGCAGGCTACCGGCTTCACCCTCCGCCCTGTGGCAGGACTTCTATCCTCTCGAGATTTTCTAGCCGGATTAGCGTTCCGCGTGTGTGTCACGAGCTCTTGGGTCATGCACCTTTGTTTGCTGACCCGGGCTTTGCGCGCTTTTCACAAGAGATCGGATTGGCGTCGCTCGGCGCCCCCGATGACTATATCGAGAAGCTCGCCACGTGCTATTGGTTCACCGTTGAATTCGGCCTGTGCCGCCAAGACGGCGAACTCAAGGCGTACGGCGCAGGACTTCTCTCATCGTTCGGCGAGCTAGACTACTGTCTCAGTGATAAACCGGAAATTCGAGGGTTCGACCCTGCAGCAACCGGCATACAGAAGTATCCCATCACAGAGTATCAGCCGGTCTACTTCGTGGCTGAAAGCTTTCAACAAGCGCAACAAAAGATGCGTGAATTCGCGCTATCCATTCCGCGTCCGTTCGATGTTCGCTACAATGCCTATACGCAGCAAATCGAACTTCTTAACTCCGCGCATCAGTTGCAAATGCTTGCGAATGACCTCTCAATTGAGATGTCGCTCCTTACTTCGGCACTCAAAAAGATTCAAGACTAACCAAGTGGTCAGCCTGACAGTAACTGGGTCCACCCGGTAATACTTTAATACACGAGCAAACATCGCTTGCTCACCAGCCCTTTCATACGCTTCTGTTTAATCGTGGATTATAATAGAGGAACGGCGCCGTAATAAATGCCCAATGTAAAACCCAGTGTTAGAATAATAAAGCTGTGCAGCTAACGATGATCTATTTATTTGTCATCTATTAAAGATACTACCTCATTACACAACGGTTGGTACTGTCGTGGTGAGTTTTCCTGTTCAGTTACATTAGTAAATTGCGAATTTCCTTGGTTATTGCTATTCGTATTTCATATTATTGCAGTGTGCAGGTTTCATGAAGAACCACGACCCCTTTGTTTATTTCTTTCAATAACTCGTCGTGAATTCCAGTTGTGACTCTAATAAAAAAAACAACAACGTAAGTGGAGGCATATCTGGTATAATATACATATACCCTAACGAGAGCATCCAATATACCCGTCAGGCTTAGTAAAGAAATTGTTATTAATCCTCGGCGTTGTGCAGCTCCAAGGGCTATGCTGTGCATTAGGCTCCGGCTGAACCGGGAAACATTATGCCCTATGGGAACTGGGCCCAGACGTTTAACTACAATTTAGAAACAAATGTTTGATATTTCTTAGATTTCATCGTATGTGAGTTTTACATATTATAAGTTTAATGCCTGGAAAGCTTTGCTGAAGTTGACATTTTGCATATAGCCCAACTTCGGAATTAAGCCTTATGCTCTAGGCGAGAAGACCCCAGACAGTTGTCAACAATTAGAAGGCACAACTTGCATATTTGTTGAATTTCAACAAGCACAGTATTATTGAAATCGGCCCATCGCAAGTCAGTCAAACATTACACCTCAAAGTCCTATATTAAGTGTTATGCACTGCGGAAGCTAACCGCAATGTTTTGTTCAAATTTGAAAAATGCTGCGCACGCTCTATTGTGGTCGCCTTTGTGAAGAAAGCGAACGTTCACGAGAACTAGTGTACTCTCTAGATTAAAATGACGCCTCGTTCCCGGGACGTTGGTCCTGAATGCCGCATGTTTAAATAATTTTAGTTGTTGGCTGGTCGTAATTCCGAAACTCGAAATAGCGAAAGCTCGCGCGATGGTGACATATCGAATCACTATTCAAGAATTATGACCAAAGCGTATGAGTTTGATTTAATCCAGTAAATATATAATATCTTAATATAGTACTAAGCAACCTACAATAAATATGTGTACATATTTAAGCACAGCTCCTAAGTGTTTGGCGAATTTTTAACACATTGCTGCGTAAAATTAAATTTTGTTTTCCAACATAATTTTTTCGATAAGATGATAGCCGAAACTATTCTGATTTTATATTTGGTGATCGTTTTCCTGGACAGAGATCGATGTTCGATTTTCGCCGGGTTCATTTTGACAACTAAGTTCCTCTAAGAGTCCCCATTTCACGGCTAACCTAAGGCACTCAGAACTGTTCTCTTTGTTATACTCATGTGTGCAGTTGGCTTCCCAATGCAATCTACTGAGCTCAAATCCGCTAAGTATTATATCTGCCGAGCTTGTAACGTCAAACTGGCGAACTTTGCCAATGACCTCCTTAATGACACCGTGTCGCCTGGGGCTGCACCGGACACTGGACTTCCGAAGTGAAACTGTGCTTCCACCATCATTAGTGGAACTAGTCTGTTAAAAGCAGCTTCCCGTTGGAGAGGCCAGGTTAGCTCAAGCTAACTTCTCAAACATAAAAGAACAACATTGGACTATCAGAACTCCCCATCAGCGACCTATCACAGATTGTCACCCGTAGGAGGTCCCGCAAAATATAGCATATAAGATCCAATATGAGAGTAAAGAGGCAGACAAACGGTGGTGGGGTATATAGACCACGCGTTCTACATAGAAACGACCTCTGCTGCGCTTATAGTGTATCTTGGGAAAAATAGCGCATGCTCATCGTCTTTTGGTGTTTATTTTTATTGAAAAGTGAAATACTTTTTTTGCTTATGATAATAACTGCACTTATTGCTGTGGTGAAGTGATTTGAGATAGTTGAATGCAAACGGTAGGAGAAATCGTAGCGTCGTATAGACAAATAGCATTTAGCTAATTGAAGATATTTCTGAGCTTCCTCGGTTCAGCCCAAACTATAGGGACTCCCAATTTTAGCCGAGAGATTTAATCGAATTCTTCAATGGGTGTATTCCATGAAATGAATAGATTCCGAAACTCTGCAAAACGCGCCTATCTGGATTGACCTGTAGAGTACATTGTATTACTGAGTACATTTTGTGATGTGTTCTGTAGCACAAAGTAGAGCTTGTTTCACCGCCGCGAGCCACTGCCTTGTGGCTGTCCTCTATGGCACAGTTAGTTAGATAGATAATATGCTAGATAATAAAATATGAATGATATATTTAGAATTCCATAAAAACAAGAGTATTAATTAATATAACATAAAACAGGTCACTCTATCTCTTTGTCGTCCCAAGAAATGAGAACGTAAGCTGTACACTTGTTCCCGCATTCCCGGCAGGCACGCGGTAGGAAGATCACATGACAGCCGAAGAGATGAATGCATATTGTTTATCATACCAAGAAGTAATTACTTTCGTACAGCTGTTATAGTAATTTGTTTACCATACGCCTAGAGCATAATTTCCAAATCTATATTTAGAACGGTAGAAAAGACTTGAACACGGCAACACTTGACGTCATGGATCGTAGACCACCCAAACCAAGGGTTAGGCGACGCCAAGCTCGACGTTCCGCACGAGCGTCATCACTGCAGTCATGCATTCAATTCGAATATTGCTATTGTTGTATTAGTCACAGTTGTCAATTGAACATTAGTGGTTTCATGTGTTAGGTGTCTTCCAATGTCTCAGCTTTTAGCTAAACGACAATGATAAAGCCACACAAAAGCGGACAGTCACAACAAGAAATCGTTGTCATCTTAACTGGCATTGCTGTGGGCGATGCCAGTTTTCTAATGGCAAACGCCATCAAGTTCTGTAACGAATCACTTTTTATCTACGGAAAGTGCCGTTGTTATATGAATTATATATGCTGATTAGTATATGAAAAGATCTGATCTTTTGTTTGGCCAGTATACACATAATTAAGTATTGTCCTATCGGACGCTGGCAGTGGGCAGACATAGTTATATGATAGTTTGTCAAACATTATGGATCAAAAAACAAAGACGTTGCCTTGCTAATCAGTAGGCCCGTTTTGGAGGCGGCTCCACGTGTCCACTTGCCAGAGTTCTACGTCGAGATAAAAGTAGACATGTATACTGTTGCTTCGACGATTTCGAATGAAAACAACAGATAAACAGTAATTATTCAGATCTACTAAACGACGTAATAAATGTTCATAACGGTCGTAGTCTATGCAAGAAATAAAATACAAAATTGACCAGTCTGTCTCTATAGATCGTGAGATTAGTGTAATCGGTTAGTTCATTTTCCGGTGTATCGTATGCACCTTATTACCCAGCGGTCTTAATGAGTGTGAGGGTTGTTAAAATGAATTTCATTTATTGGCATCACATATGTACATGTGGCTGAATGCAGCATATTATCATAGCAATTATTGTATTGACATAATACACGAAGTAATTGTTTCTTTTATGTTGAAATTATATAATTATCTCAGCCCTCAAAAGTGGCCACCGTTGGCTAATTTTCCTCCAATTTACTACAAATCACGAACTTACTTTGTTTCGATAACAGTAATTTTGCTGTGGCCTCAACTTTGTAGGGTATATCTCCATTGACGTGTAGGAGTCTGGTCTTAGGAATCCCACGACTACATACATATGTAACGGAGTAGGCATAATTGTTGACACTACTGAGAAAAGGCACTACTGCACTTTGTCCTCTTTTGAAACGAGACCTATTCAGTTGGATTGGTTGCTGTCGATTTTTCGTCTTATTCGAAGCTCGTTTTTGGGAAGGAGGTTTGAGGAAAAATTAATGTAAATGTTTTATAGACACCTTAGATCTGGCCGTTAGTAGCAGTAATGTCTGACTCATATCCGTGGCATAATTAGTTCTGAAGCGTCCTTCCCAGCGACCCGATTGGTGCATACTAGATTTTGATTCCCACAAATAAATGTCATATGTTCAACTGTCACTAATATCAGAATTTCCTGTAAATAATATACTGCCATGTTGCCTCTAACATTTCAACAAGTTATAGCAAAAACAGACGTCTGACTTTCTTAAATAAGCAATAGTAGTCTATTCGACTCGATAGGTCTCGCCTCGGTAATCTGATATGCGGTCGTGCGATTCGCTAATCCATAATGCAACTAAGTAATGGCTCGAAACTCCCGACTTCGGTCACGTCCTCTATCGGGCTTGCGTGTTAAAGTTCGAACTTTCGAAGGGCATGAAATGTCACCACTTGACCCTCCCAGAGGCCCCTGACTTGGCGTCTGGAATGGCCTTTTTCGTTTTGACGGGTGACGACGTGCTAATGTGAGAAATAGTTTGACTTCTGAGGTCTTGAATTGAGAAATGAATCTATATATATATATATATATATATATATATTGAGATGTATATTATATATTTTAATAGGGCATATCAAGCGAATTGTCCCGCCTTTCGTGGCTTCCTTTCGAACACTGAATGGTTTCGATACGATCAGATAGATGGACACTGTAGCAAAAAGTGCAAACTCCCCCAAAACTCAACGGGAAATCATCATGTTTTTGTGTCTCTAAGGACACCCTTCACCTGAAATCCATCGACAATTAGTGAACGCGTGCCGCAGGTCTGCCTTATGCCAGCGAACGGTGCGACGTTGGTGCGAGCGATTTAACAGTGGAGATATGGACACCGATGACCATCGAGGTGGGGACCAGAAATCAGGTGCGACAAGGGACGAACGGATTGACAGAATCAAGGCAGCTTTTGAGCAAACTAGAGCTTGGTCCATGAAGTCTTTGTCGGCTGAAACTGGGATTCCTCGGACTACGTGTTATAGAATTATCACCAATATACTGAAGATTAAGGATGAAGGAAATTTTTTGTTTGCAATTTCTTATTATTGGCCGGTTTGAATTCAAATTTGGCGGGTAGTGAGACCCAACAATTAGCAAGCAGGCGGCGCGAAAGCCACTAGCATTCAGCTTTCGTTGTGTGCTCCAAATGGCAACCGGCGGACCAGGTCCCTCAGACTTGCATTCCCAGAAGAAAAGTGTCAGGTTTAGGTTTCAAGGGAAGAAATGTCTAGCCGAAATCCATCCAGAGTTGGTTAGTGTGTACGGCCATAATGCCCTTGGCAAGGCAACTGGGACATTAATGAACATCGCGGGCGCAAAAAGGCGAAAAAGGGCGCCCACCCCTTCCAGATCTTGATTCGACGAACGGATCAAAAGAATCGAAAAAGCAAACTAGAGCTTGGCCATTGACGGCTATGTCGGCTGAAATTGGCGTGCCTCGTGAAACATGTCGTCGAATTATTAAAAATGATCTGAGGATGCAGAAAAAGAATGCTAAATGGGTCCCTCATGAACTCGGTGCTGGCCAACAGAAAATGTGTGAGGATGCGGGACAATTTGAAGATATATAGGCAGCGCAAGTGTCACTTCGAGCATACCGTTGCAGTGGACGAGACATGGGTCAGCCTGTATAGTGGACCGGAAAATGATCAGGTGAAACTGTGAGTACGACCAGGTGAACAGGCAATGGTGGTAGCAGTACCAAATAGATTCGAGCCTAAGGTAATGGTAGCATTTGGTATGGATTTGAACGGAATTTGCTACTACGAGATTTTGGGCCCGACAGAAAAAATGGACTCTGCTCAATATCTCGAGTTCTTGAAGGGACTCATGAATAATTGGCATGCTAATAGGAAGCACCGAGTGTGGCTGCTCGATGACAATGCTAGGGCACATCGTAGCGATGAAATTACGTCGATTTGCTCCGAGAAGCCTTAAATAACGAAGTTATAAATGGGAATAGAAATGGTGCATACCTGGCTGTTAGAAAGGTACCAGAACTCTGGGACCAGTGTCTAAATAAAAGAGGTGTATACCTCTAACTCATACTAAAAAAAGCCTTTGTTTTAACTCACTTAGTTTAGCCGATATTGAAATTTATGTGTGCGGTTTTTTTGGTCAGCCTAATATATTCTATATATACACTGGATTGTCAGACATTTTTTGACAGTTCCTGATAGTGGCCCAAGCTAGCAATCGGTTCGGGGTTTTAGTCGGTGTGAGTCCGACACAATCTAGGCGAACACCTCAGATGTGAGGCCAGGTGTCCATAACGGATTTCTCCCCAACCTCATAAAATAATATATATACACACTGGATAAATGCATTAGCTCTGACATAATAACTTGTCCAGCCTAACACCTACTCTACCGTCGAGGGTAGAGCAGGTGTTAGGCTGGACGGATGACTAAAGAAAAGGAGTAGATATTAAAAGAACAGCAACTGGGGGATGTGTGTTAACCCAATACGCAGGACCATCAGTGAGTTATGAGACTTCCTTCCTTGTTCTGTTATTTTTTGTTTTTCGAACTATGACGTTCTTGTTGTATCTAGATAGCATATGAAACAGGAACGTTTTAGTTAGAAAAAACAAGAAAAAAATAGTCGAACACGGAAGGAACTCCCATAACTCACTGATTGGGCCTAAGGTCTGTCGTCTGCTTGATCCTGCATATTAGATTTGCACGCATCCCCCGGAGGGTAGTCCATTTTGTCAAATGAGCAATTGCTCTGCATTTTGTGTTCATGGGTTTTGAATCTGCATAGACAATTTCGCCTTTTCATGAAAATATCTACAAAAACGTGTTTTACATTTCGATCGAATAATTAGTTACGTTGCGACTGTATGCTCGAAGTGGAACTTCTCTCAGACGCGCAGTATATTCCAACCAAATATAGGATTACGCGGCAGTAATACTCATGCAACGGGTCATCATTTTGTTGAACGCCACTTGATGTTGCGATCGAATCGCATGTCGTTTCCGACTCTCGCTGAAGTGGAAAAGCGGATTAGTCGGAGGGGCTGGAAGATATTTCAAGATACTTCACCTACAGAGGTTTGTTTGTTGGTTCTTGCTGCTTAGCAAGCAGACATTGCTACCTGACTGGTTTATCAGGAAGATTTTAGCTGATCTTACCAATTGCGGGGAATAGAGAGCATACTCGTTGATGGATTGAATTCACTTCATTAAGTGATTGCCTCAAAAGGGAGACACGAACGTTATCTCAATTGTTCATCTTACGACTTCAACGAGCTCTCGTTTATTTTTAGTGTCTGCCATTAAATGAGACATAGGAAAAATTAAATGCGTCCCGGCGTTTTGGGAGTGTAATAATCAGGTTTACAGACGTTAAAGTTTATAATTGACTAATAAGAAATGTATATTTTAGATACATGACTGACGAGTAGTAGTGGTAGAAGTAGCTCATGTGGAACAGCTCAGTTTAAAATGTTTCTAGTTTATATTATCATCACAATTATTCTTTGGGTGCTTAATGTTAAGCTGGTAATAGCATGACTCGATTTATTGTATAAGAGTAGATTTGTGCCATTATCTCGTAAAACTATAATTTATAGTTTGCTTTACAAACAAATATACAGTTGGGCTACAATTGTCCTCAAGTGAACGCCTCTCTACCGCCAAACACACACCATACCTTTTTGCTTGGTTTGGGGGTTGTCCCCTGGTGGCCGTCTGGTTTACATCACCGAAAACTATTGATGTGAACATATTTGAATCCATACACTCATTGTATTTACAGGTTTATTTATAGAGTTCATTAGTTACATCCAGTTACCACAATACGATCATAGCTCTGGATCCATTTGTCTAATATAGGTCACAGTTCGATGCAAAAATGGATCAGTATTCTACCTTATACTTCGATTTGCGGCTGAACGGCCTCCAGCCAACCATCCATAGACACTAACTGATACTCATCCTTAACAGGAGGAACGACTGCAAGAAAAACCCACTCTGCTACATCGGGATTTGAACAGGCGACGTGGGGCGCGTTATTCCACAAGTGGCATATTTATCTAAACGATCCCCCTGGTCGCCGAGTCCCTCGCCGCCTCAGCCGTAGCGGCGACACATCAAGATAGCAAAACTGCAATGGCAAGAACATGATCAAGGACAACATCGTTGTTTTGTATCATAAGCGATCTCTCGATGTTACGCACTTACCCAACGTGTTTCGTATGCCAACTGCATTGAACTGTTTTAAAGTTATGGGAAAAGACACCCCAATGATCAATGATCGTCTACGTGTACTTGAGGCGGCGTCTCCCCCGAGATTAATTTTAGTGGTAAAAGAGAATGGTGTGCAACAATTGTCTAGGGTGGTTTCCGTTGTGGTGGAAACTTTCGGGGAACAAAAGCGAACTGTCTTGGTTGCGGTAGTTCTAAGGGAGAACTCATGTTCGTAGATCACTCGAATTCTCTATTTGCCCATGGTTCGAAGGGCAGCTTTTAGATATTATTATATTGACAGCTCATAAACGCATATTATTCAATCTCGATACTTATCGACCTAATGACCTACCTAGGGTTATGCCAATACATTCAAGAGGACTAAGTATAATAACTACCCACAATACTGATATGTTTTAATTAAGGGTGTTTTTTTTATGAATATCATTATATACTTTTCCTTAAAAGGTACAGGCATATCGAGATAAGTAATTGTATTAATAATCAATAAATGGCCTGACGAGCTGAAACGAGTAATTTTACAATTATTTTAAGAAGCCAGCTCGCCATCTCGTTTTCCCTGTAACTCTTTGTAGTTAATTTCTCTGACACTCAACCCGTTCGTGTTGCCCTTCGTACGATAAAGCAAACCCGGCCTGTTGCAGCTGCAAGGATCCCCTGAGATAAACGGTAGTACGTTAATCCCTGCTGTTATTGCCGTTGCAGGACGGAGTCAGCCATCTGCGGGTGCTCATAAAGAACATGTGCCCGTGGAGACAGTGAGACCATCCTTATCGAGGCCCTATAATGGGGCGAGTCTGACGCAACTATATCATACACGTTAGCTGATCTATGCTATGGGTCTCTTCGCCCTTGACTGAAACTCCTCCCGATAGATAAATGTACTCGTGGATAAAACGGAATATTTCACTCCGCCATCACATTGCATTGTGCTTTGCTACCAAAGTAGATAAATAATGACACTGTCAATATCTGAACCTGCCAAAAATGATAATCGAGATTATTGAAAGTAACCAAATGATCCATTGTAAGCAACTTCTGGGACCACTGTTGTGACATGGCAATAATGTGGAAAATTACGGCGGCTGAACAGAACGGCTCTACTTCAGGTCACTGTAGCGCTTACACACGCTACTTAATCGAATATCAACAATTAAAAAAAACACTTACATTGTACTATGCAAATGGCCAATAGAGATAACTTCCACATACCACAGGCTACATATGATCCAGTCAATGAGTCCGATCTGCAGACTATTCTTATCATAGCTGTGTCTAGTTACCTCAGAATACGCGACGCGGAGCCGACAATCACAAGCGTCTCTTTCTATGGGTACCGTTGCACAACGATAGTATGACAGATGATTGAGAGCTCAGAAGCAAAAAAATGAGCATCACATAACTTTCGAGGAATTTTCTGTTTTTATGAGCTCGTTAGCGAAAACTTCCGCGGCACGATAGTGTTCACCGAATTGTTACTAGGATACTGCACTTTCCGACTCTACCCAATTATCTGGTGTACGACACTCACTTCCAGTGGCTACGAAACTGGAAGAACTGGGGGGACACGGGAATGCTACCTTCACGCCACGTTTTGATCCATGCTGTCGGTAAACTTATTTTACTGCGAGAGGCGATTTGTCGGCGAACTTCGTCGGCGATGGCAACTTTGAACTTTGGGATTCTGACCGTAAATTTGCTGAATAATACATATATCGATACGTTAGATGTACATTTGGGTTGATCATAAGAGTCGGTTGGCCCAAAAAAAATGACACCCATATATATTTTAATATCGGTTAAACTAAGTGAGTTAGAATAAAGATTTTTTAGTACGAGGTATGCACCTTTTTTATTTATACACTGGTCCCAGAGTTTTGGCAGCCTTCTAACGGCTAGGTATGCACCATTTCTATTCGCATTTATAACTTCGTTATTTAAGGCCCCTCGGAGCAAATCGATGTTTGCATACCTTGGTCACCTGTAACCCCCTTTAATTGGTGGAAGCAGCCATTATCACAGGGGCTTAAATCTGGGTGGGGAGGACGCCCACGCTCAATCCAGTTGGCCTTAGACCAGGACATAATTTCACCGGTGCGATGTGCCCTAGTATTGTCACCGAGAAGCCATACTCGATGCTTCTTATTGCCATGCCAATTATTCATGAGTCCTTTCAAGAATTCAAGATCTCGAGCCGAGTCCATTTTTCCGTTTGGGCCCGAAATCTCGTGGAAGCAAATTCCGTTGAAATCTACGCCAGGTGCTACCATTACTTTAGGCTTGAATCTATTTGGTAATGCTACCGCCATTGGCTGTTCACCTTGACGTAGCCCCTGTTTTACTTGATCTTTTCCCCCCCTCCGGAATCTTTCCGGTCCCCCATTAATATCCTAGTCGCCTTGCTTAAACTGCGCACACTAACGGTACACCTGTCGTCGACTTAGGACATTATGGCCGTGCACACTAACCTACTTTCCATGGATTTCAGCTGGATATTTCTCCTCTTGAACCATAAACTTTTTTTTCGCGAGAACTTAAGCATTGTTAAACTGCAGTTCCGAAAATAAACCTCAAATGAAATGATAAAAATATATATATAAAGACACCTGACACTTTCCTTCTGAGAATGCAAGTCTGAGGGACCTGGTCTGCCGGTTGCCATTTCGAACGCCCAACGAAAGCAGAATGCTAGCGGCTTTCGCGCCGCCTGCTTGCCAATTGTTGTATCTCACAATCCGCCAAATTTGAATTCTAACTGGCCAATAACAAGAATACGGCGTAAGACAATAGCAGTGCCGATTTTTTTGGGTCGGCCTAATAGTAATAATGCCCAATGTTAAAAACTATCGTATTGCGGTTACACAAAAGATTAATTGGTTAATTTCAAGATTTAATGCCGCCCAGCTTTGAGGCAGATGGTATATATCGATTCAATTAAATAGTCACTACACATTTCCCATAGTTTACCACCGACGACCATCTCATATGCTTTTCATGACGGTGAATATCGCACAAACCCATTTATAAGTATCCCATGAAAAAGCAAAAGAAAAAAAGATGAAACGACTCTTTTCACTATGGCTGGACACAACAAGGAAACTTCTTTTACGGATGCGCGCGCTGAAATGGTTACTTACAAAGGTTAAATGATAAATGTTACATTAGAAAATTCTAGACACAACCACCGTAGTTGTCCATTACCTCAACTGATCGGACACCATGTGTCGGTCCCATAGAACAGATGTCGAGAGAGAGGGAGAGGTAAGGCCCTTCGTGAAGAGTTTAGGTTACCTTCTTTGTGGCAAGGTACCATAATAGAAAGAACGATGTTGCTCGTGTGACCGTCCCCATCCGTCAGAGAGAGACCATGTAGAGCAACGAATTGGTTCTATTTAGGGAAGGTTTCCACAAAAATAGTCAAAATAACCCCAAGCCCTTAAGTCATTCATCTTGTGTGTCTTCTTTTTGGCGGACCCGTCATGCGACAGTGACTGATATGCGCAATTTGGTTGAAACATTTAAGTCGACATCTCAAGCTTCGTAAGCGTTGTTACGTCGTGTCTAAATCATCGATAGTTTGTGGTGTGGACTTGAACAAAAATGAATTGTTCAAAGGCGTGGGTTTCAAAACCACAGTTGTTGGGTTCCTCTCCAAAAATGTGTTCAAGGGTTGAAGATTGGATGTGTGAAGTGCAGTGTTGTTAAATGCAATATATGTATTATCCACAGATTAATAATGCTGATGTGTCACCCACGTGACCCCCCTGTCTAGCAGTCCAAGGAGCTCATGAGATATGATGTGGTACTCTTTCCATATCTGGGGTGAGGTACGACCTGTGCAAAAAATAGGCAAAGATGGCCCCGACAGGTAGTAACATCTAAAGGGTAATTACTGAGTTCTGTCACTTAAGCGAACAGTTGAGGGTCATCTCAACAAATGAAAAACAGGTGCAATAGAATTGAACGCAGTGGCATTTGGGTGGCACCGAGGACTGTGAACCCTAAGGTTTCCGTGGGACGTATATGGTTTTAAATAATACGAAAGTGGTTCTGAACAATGGCCCAAGTAATAAAACTTTCAGGGTAAAAAAATATATATATAGATGCAGTGTAATAGTAATGTCACGCCAGCGTCATGCGCTGACATATCAACCGTAATCCTATGGAGATTAGAAATCAGAGAATACATACAGGAGGCACCAACTTTTATATGCGTTTAATAGAATTGGATTTAACAGTGAAGAACAACAGGCAGGCTTTATATTGAGCCCCAGATGAAAGATCAACTACTTCAGTTGCCTTCGTAAGGGGAGGTACGCTATTCTTTGAAACTCTAACCCATTCTTTCAACTATTACATATATTTTATCTGAAGGAAACACACACGGTTAATGTTTTTTTTGTTAAAAAGGCGGGTGTTGCCATGCTAATCCATGACAACATCGTGACTGACCCCCCCCCCGTTCTGAAACTGTTGACGATATTCAACAGCTTCGCCCTTCTCGGTATCGCTTAGCGTATTGCTCCAGTTAGGCGGTTGTGAGATGTGTACAAGCCCAGCTACGAGCACCACACATCCTCCTTGCCGTACGGCCATGACTTGGTTAGCTGACTCTCAGCTGTTTCCTTTCACGCTCTCATCCCCGACTTCCTCTCTAGGACCTCTGTCCGGTTCCCGTCCGTAAACGACTACTGCCTTCAATAGGGTGTCTGTACAAAGCCTCGTCTATGTAAACACGGAATATTCATGACGCATACAGTGGATGTAAGGTGCCTTCTATTCTGCACAGTGGTAGCTGTGGCACAGACCATATTAGTTGCCATTACTAATTTTCAAATCTTACTTAATATACAAAATTATGCACGCAACTGCCAACAACATTTATGCCTCGATAACAACGAGTACGAGTTCATTTATACCTTCACTTACTTGCCGTGGGTTATAATACCATCGAGCAACACCATGTCAACCACTGTGCAACCATCCCCGGTTACGCAGTAGCGCGTGCGGAACGGGCAAAGCTCAGGAAGTACGCCGCACTCCAAGCAACCCACCTGTTTTCCCCCCTTGCCTTTGAGACCTTGGGCGGGCACGGCCCTCTCACTGCGAACTTCCTCGAGGGGGTCTACCACAGGTTGATCCGCGCCACCGGGGACAAGCGCGCTGGCTCTTTCCTCCTGCAGCGCCTGTCCCTCGCCGTGCAGAGAGGCAATGCCATCGCCTTCCTCGGGACATTGTCGTCCTCACCCCCCCCCCCCATAATCCCTAGAAATACCGACCTACCGTATGTTTGAATAAACGATTTTGATACCATCGAGAATAATCAACAAAGGTGGCCCCGACAGGTTCTCATTGTAACACCTAAAGGTTAAGAGCTGAGCCCTACCAGATAGGGAAACTGCTGAGGGTCAGCTCGAAAAACAATATATACACATAATAAATCAGGTTAACTTTCATACTCATAGTTCACTGTCTGGCTGTGTCGGTAGACCCAACTTGTACAATATATTGCACAAATGCTTCAAATACAAAGCACTATCGGTTCAATAAAATAATACTACAGATACTACTTCAAAGAACTTTCTCCCAAGCTGCTCGATCCAGAATAAGACTCATTGTTCATTCCTTTCTATTTGGTCAGTCAATGTGGCTCGCTTTTCAAGGACCTTGCTTTTCAGAGTATCTCCGATGGCATCAAGTATATTATTGAGAATATTATTGCATTTTCAATATCTCTCGCTATAAAGAAGCATATTATATACCACGTCCAATATTGACGTTTAATCAATGTGGCTGCCGTCCGGCTTCAGCTCCTTTTACATTATCCCCTGCGATAAAAATGTATCTAGGCCTAACACCACCTGATGCGCCAGAGAGAATAGAGGTTAATGGTCTCAGCGGTCAATCTTCATTAGTCGTTACCTGAGGCAGACACCGAATTCACAGAAGATCCTGGTCATTAGGATGTCGTTCTTCTATGTGTCGTGATCGAGGTCAGCTGGGTGCAATTTATTTGCCTTCCCCGCTAGGTTCGGTTTATTTAGAATCAATACTACAACTTACGTGAAGCCCTGGATACAAATTGTAGCCGTACAGCACTGGTGAGAACGAATTGCACATGGCCTTAATATGTCTTAAGGCAGTTACATCAGACATTGCAGAAGACACCACCGGTTAGACGGTTGGGTATGTCGTATCAAACCAACTTGAAATTGAGTGAAGTTCGTTTCGCTTTGTGGCATATTAGCGTGACAAACCGAATTCGACTCTTGGGCGTATGCGGAGGACTATTTTCGTTTACGATGCCATTAGATTGGTATACATTTTCTCGCCCGATCTGGGAAAATTCCAAGAGACGGTACGTGCTACAGTTACAGTATACCTACATCTGGCCATCTTTTGTCAAAGGGAATCACTGAGTTTTTCAGTTTTTACATACAGTTCATGTGGCCAATGAGAAAAAAATAGTATTGTAACTCTATAACAATTACTGAGCCACCATATAATTCTGTAGAATTATATGAGAATCACTGATATATACATATATATATATATATATATATATATATATATATATATATATATATATATATATATATATATATATATATATATATATATATATATATATATATAACTGAAATCATCTTTGATAATACGTTGGAAGTTGAAAACAATTTGTGCATTTTTCTTAAAAGTACTTTTCCGGCTTATTTAAAGCGCCGCAACGTGTTGCTACAAAATGGCACAATCGATCGGGACTAAATCGAAGGCTTCCACAAAATTCACTGTCAGCTATTTCAGCGTATTGGCAAACCCCTCGCTCAGGACTCGTTCAATCTCCCACGCAGCCATAAGACGGCTGTCTTCACTAGTTCCTGAGCTGTTTGAACTCTTTCGATGCGTTTCCCATGTACGCCACGAAAACGAACGGATCCTCAAGGGACTTGAACTGTGGCTTCGGATTCGTAGTCGCCTGCCGTTCGGTGTCTTGGGTTTTGCGTTTGGCATCAGTATGTTTTTATTTGTCTAGCAACCAAAGTACAGCCCGTCCCAGGGCATACCCGCGAT
Source organism: Stratiolaelaps scimitus (assembly GCA_019614645.1). Lineage (NCBI taxonomy): Eukaryota > Metazoa > Arthropoda > Arachnida > Mesostigmata > Laelapidae > Stratiolaelaps > Stratiolaelaps scimitus. The sequence continues at coordinate 58,519 of JABWDB010000118.1, forward strand.
TGCTTAGCATTCAACGTATCGATAGGCCTTGTAAACCTTTCAACAATCGGCATGCAAATATCCACCATATATCATTCAATGGGTGGACAGTCATTGTCGTGTCGTAGATGGAGGATGAGAATAGCAATCCTGATGGAGCGGTACGCCACTGATTCTCATTCGCATATGTTCCAACCCCTATATCCCGCGTATGTAGGAGATGGAAGATGTTGAGGTGCGGTCTTTCTCTAATTATTAGCAATTGCCTCAGCTCGGACCTCCGTTTCCAGCTGCCGGGCCGCTAGAGGACTTGTTTTTTTTTCTACTACCGCTGGAAGACAGCGACGCCTGGGGCACTGTGCTGATTGGGTTGTAGCTGATGGCATCACTGCGTGGTGTACTTTAGGACAAAACCTACGCGCGGTTACACATCTGCGTACCTCTGTACTGCGTTTGGGAGCGAACAGATTAATAGAGTGATGTGTCTTGCATCCTAAATTGGTGTTTGCTTGTGACTATTGTTGTCGATTGTCGCGTCTGTAGTTATACAACATGGTCGCACATTGTGCCGGACCAAGCTAGGTAGCGAGGAGTGCACGTGTCGGAACTGAGTATCCCTTCAAGTGTTTGATAGTAGAATCCTTGTGAGGCTGGCTGACAAGTTACGGACTGACTGATCACTTAGAAGCTTGTGGTAAGCTCCCCCGACAATGTGGCAATTGATCGTTGGCAGTGACAAACACAAAGACGATCAACGAGGCCATCCGGCCAAATTAATCTTAGAGGTAAGACTAGAATTTCTACACCGTTAGGAGAGTAATAAAGAGGAGTTCTGTTTTCGAGGCAAACTGGTCCAAAAAGAATGTTCCAACATATACGCCTATTGTAATTTACCTATTAAGTACCAGCACAGAGTGACTGCCACCATTAAACACATTTGTAATTAATCTGATGTTTGTCGTAGTCCTTAGTGGATAATAGGTCCAGTAATGTATTTGTCACTGGATTTACTTTGAAAATACTTCAAATCGTTATTTTTCGCTTGTTGTTTTTGAGAGCGCCTTTTCCAGGTTCGTCATTCATCGTTGCAGTGTTCCAACGATACTCAAATAATCCTCGGAATGCCTAACCAAATTATATCTCTGACGCACGGGGTTGCAATTGCTGTACACTACTCGTTTTAGAGCAAGTGATACGTCACGACTTAGAGATTCCAAACTATGGGTATAAACATGTCGAAGCTACTTTATTTTATCACAGATTTATTATTATTCACAGACTTCCCCAACTCCGCTGTAGAACTCTGTTCCTTTGTTTTGTTGTTGAACCGCGTTGCCGTTAAATACGTGGTACACAACCGGAGCGACAAACTAGCGATATGTGTTGGCTACAGCGACGGCTGTAGCCCGGAAGATGCACAATGAGAAGCCAGCATCTTCATACATTATATATGTAACACTGATGTGCATTATCAATGCAACATGGGATATAGATTATTATTGCAATTCTTATTTATCCATATAATTTGGACAACAATTGTACCCTATGAAAGTGTATTAATAACTAAGAAGGGTATCATTGCCTATTTTGAGAGCGTTCATTGCCAATACACTCCCCTTCACGAGGATATCCTGTAACAGAGTACTATTAAAGGATAACCAAATGAATGTGGTAGGTTCGAAGACTGAACGCCTGGTCCTCCTAAAGTTTCGAAGACTACAGGTCTAAAGAAAAATTCTTCCATTAATGTAAATTCTTCGAATTGCGTACTTTCTAATCTTGGAATTTTTTGCCAGTGTTGACTGCGAAGTCGGATTGTGTTGGTCCGTGGCTGGCATAAAGGATCAGTCACGGTGCAGTTCTAGACCAGGATTTTACCCCTGACGAAGGAAGTTAAAGGCGTACCATGAGCGTGTTTGCCGTCAGAGCTGCAAAGACCCCAAGGCTGCTAAGGAAGATGTAGATCGAAGGGCTCCGGCCAAGGTTTCGTTTAGAAGTGCGTGTTTGGGGCCACGTTCCGCGCTTGTTGTAATGCACGTGAGAGGCCATGATGTCCAAGTGAATCAACTGGTTTACCACAACAACAGGAATAGGATTGCAACCAGCTCACTGTCTAAACGTCAACTTACGACAATGCGGGTACACTGATCGTCGACTAAGTAAGATACGAAAGTGGAGGTAACGGGTGGCATTAAGCCAGGCAACGGCCCAAGGCCTTGTGAGAGCCTTCAATCTAGCGCATTCAACATCACAGTTGTTTTATCCAGTCGAGCAGCATCATGATAAGTTGTGCCCATTTATTTTGGGTCCCCAGATCCTCCAATGGCAAGTTTGATTCCTAGCTCATCTCTCGTCAAAGTGAAATATTATCTCCATGCATCATCAGGTATCAGTTTCTTATTGATCATTAAATAAAAATTTCTTTTCATTGATCATTAAACAAGTCAAGAAGATGACGTTCTTCGTATATATCACAACTTCTCAGTATATATATAATCTTGCAACAAACAACGAGTTTCCCATGAAAAACAAGCTGGGAAACGTTGTTCAAAACGATCTAAACAAAACGCTCAAAAATGTTGCGAGCTCCCAATAAAGGCAACCTTTCCAGCATAACCCGAAGTTTGTCGAAGTTTTTTCGACGAAATCCATCGGTGAGCAAGGGGCATCCTAAGTGGTCTATGTTATCTCTGCCAATTTCTCTATATCCGGGAAGGAAATTGACAACTGCATAAGTTAGTGACAAGTTACTGAAGGGCCTGAATGCATAGGGAGAACTTCACCCCTAGCTGGGTTGATGAGTAAGTTGTAGCGAGATTGAAAACCCAAAATTTTCTGTGTATCCCCTAAGATTATTTCAACGTCACCGTCTAAAACACAGTCGTCTAGATACCGAAAGTTTAAAGGGGTAAAGGTAAAGGTTTTATTGGTTTATTAAAGGAGCTGCAATTTTACAATGCTTAAGCTCTCTTATATGTCACGCAGCGGGGCTCGAACCTGCGATGATGAGGAATCAGCTAATTCATTTACCACAAGGCTGAATAGGGCAGGGTTCAGCGGGTCACCCTGTTGAATGCCGTTAGCCAAAGATAGCCACTTTTCATCATGAACTATGTAGCATAAATATTGCATTACCAGTACAGCATAGTTGTACATATGCACCACCACATGTAGCACAAATATACATTATATATTGCTATATTTCTGTTTTAAACTACTATACTTTCATTCTAGTTCGATTCCGGCGGGTTATTATTTCGACCTGTTAATACTGACGAAGACATCCCTGTAAGTGTCACATTGTTTACGCATTCGTGGTTCACATTGTTCAGATTACATTTTTTGCTATGCTTATACATACACTACAGTGCATTCCTGCTGTCACTAAAGAATTACAAAAATTACTACCGTATCCATTGATTTCATTGTTAGAAACATCAAATTCATCCCACGAGATGTCCGAGGAGTTTGATGTTCATTCAATTCAAAGTTCATCGCTCACCCTCAGATGAATCGGGCGATGTTAAGACTCTGCCATAAGTACACGATAATGGACATTAGCAAATATTGAAAGAGGAAGATAACTGTGATTGTTAGTTATATGGTTCACGGTGATTCGTACGCGGAACTATGAAAAAAATGGAATTAAGTTGTTGATGAGCAATGGTTAACTAATCGCGATCTAAATTTGATGGTCAATCACTATACTTAGGATTACCAGTTCTGAGCGAGAGAACAGTCAATTCATTTTAGGTAGGTTGCTTGCTTGATTAATTAAGCTCATGATTTTTTTTAGAGCACAAACGTTTTCTCTTTTTGATAAAGGTAGAAATAATAATGAACGTAACTATAACATAAAGTCGTTTATTGACACATTGTCTATAGACTATTATATATATATATATATATATATATATACTATACTCGCATATACACTATAAAATATATACATATATATACTACATAAACATGTAAAATTCAATACGATATTATTAAAATGTTCTTAGCAGCGATTTCCTGAACATCGTGTACTGCACTGTTCTAGAGACTAATCTCGGAGATACATTGAAAATCAATAATCTACAGGCGTTCTAATCCATTGAGAGAGTGAGCTGCTGGTCACTGTTCACCATGATATTCTTCCCATGTTCCCCGCATCTTCAACAGAGACAGACCTCCTTTATGTGTGGTGCTCGTGGCTGGGCTTGTACACATCTCACCATCCTTACTGAAGAATGCGCTAAGCGATACCGGGAAGGGCAGTGGTGCAGTTGAACATCGTCAACAGTTCTTTAAAGGGGGGACGGTCATTATGTTGGCATGCATTAGCATGCCAACACCCCCCTTAAAAAAAGAAAAAAAAGACCTCCCCTGGCTTATTACAGCCTGGTGTCTGACAGAGAATATGATGAATTAATGAAATTACGAGTTGTTTCAACTATACTAGACCAGTACGGAATATACAGTCAAGTTAGCTGCGAAAAGTGCCATAGTGCTATACGAGAGTAGGCTTATTAATTGATCTATATTAGAAAATAGCGTTGAAAATACCGCGAAGTAAATCATTCCATATTTGTACCTTGATTGTTCGTTCATTGATGCCGTAATGTCGATCATTTCAAATGTGGTTGGTCGAGCTATTTCTAAAGCAAAGCTGCCATTTCTGTTAGTCTGCTAACTAAAATGTCAAAAAATTCTAAGTAAAGTTTCGTGCATTTGCGCAATGCTATGTCAACTATGCTCTTTCCTGTCACACAATGCACAGCCCGGTTGAAGCTTGCTTAGCTGGCTAGATGATTCAATCGGTTTTCGATATAACCGACATGCGATTGATTTTCTAAATGTAATTCGTTCAGGTGGCCCGTTCGGCTGGTTGGATGGTTGCGTGTGTTCGTTTGTGTCTCCTTATAGCCATCGGCACAACAAAGCTCCCTCGTCAGCCACCGTGTCATGCTTCGTGTGCCGCTCGAGCCCAAAACAGAGAGAGGCGAAGAAGCCAGGCCGTGAGAAAAAAGGCAGAAAACGCTTAGCGCCTTAATGGAAGTGCGCTGAACGTGGACATCGACGATAGTTTGACGTGGACGCGGACCTGGAGCCTTTTGGAGGTGTCCTTCGGTTATTCGTTATCTTCAACAGGCCGTGAGGTGACGTTAGCAGCACCTACTGTTTAGCTCTGCCCTTGTCTGACTGCGCAACTTCCTTCTAAACAAACAATAACCTTCCAAAGCTCTCTCCGGTTGGGATGCCAACATATGTCTCTTGCCGTATAAAGTACTTATTGCGGAAATTTTCTATAACCAGCGATAAAAATGCATGTTCAGTTGTATCTAATGAAAATCACTGAGATGACATTAAACATACTTATATTCGATTGAGAGAATAGCACTGATCGAATCACGAGATAGCGATCTAGATCAGTAACGGGCAATACCTTCGTTGAGAGGGAACCGATGCCACAACACTTGCTTATTGAACTCCATCAGTGACATATAACTTAACAACGAATAGATTTTGTATCACTCCGTCCAACGAGGAGTTTAATTGTCAGCAAGTGGCATCACATCTACCTGGCTCTGTAAGAGAAGCTTAAACAATTTTTACCCTTGTTAATGTCAGGTGCGGGTGTCGTAAGTTAGCGATAACATGCTTAGGAGGAGACGGCGCGCCGTAATTCATTGCCGGCACTGTTGTCCTGATGTTGTTGTTAATATGTTGCAGACTCTTCAAGGTTTGGGCGTGAATTCGGACTCCGCTTTGCGCTTGGTTACTTGATGTGGAGGAATGACATTGTATTTCTCTTTATCCGTTCGGGATTCCGTTTTGGCCGGGTATCTGTGCTGTGTGGTGGCCATCTGAGCTCTTACTCTTGTTAATGCGTGCGGTGCAATGAGCGTAGTGCGGACGGTATCGCAGTTGCTACTTGGTGGTGAGCGTTTGCCGTCGTGAATTCTTTGCGTTTCAACCTGATTCGTCGCGCCTTGATCCATTCTTATGTTAGGTCCACAGGTTGAATTCTGAACCATTGGCCTGGTACTACAGCGGTGTGTTCCTTCGTGCTATGATCGCCTTTTACTTCATGTTGTCATTATCTTATGATATCGGTAACCTGTCTATGATTCCATGTGCGTAATTTGTATCCCTTCTCTGGCCATGCGTCTGGGATCTGAATCGGTGTTGATTTCTGTCGGTCTACCGTGCCTTTTGAAATAAGTGCTCGTTTTTTTTTTGATTATATGACGTGTTGTTACGTTCTGGGCTATCCAATTTGAAATAGTCGCTGTGCCTGTCTACCGTTATGAGATAATTTGTTAGAGGCTTGGCAGGTTGTTTTGTATTGTACGTCTGAATTCATTTGTGCACTTTGTGCATTTCCTTGTCTCACTTGTTCGATCAGCATGTCTGAAATTCTGTTGTGTTCACGCTATTGCATGCCAACACTCCCCCTGCTTAGGTTTTCACTGTGTCCGACCTGATTTATTGCATGTGGATTAAGTACAATGATTACGTCCTTGCCGGTGTACAACGACGAGGTTCGACACCCATTTTCTGCGGTGATCGACCTTTTATATAACTCCCAATCCTTCTAGCTCCTTAACTCGTTCTATGATGGCTTTGAACTTGATATGCGCTTGTCGTTTGCGAATTTTGACTATTATTATTTTCGACCCCATGGTCATTACTCGGGAGTGATCATAGATTTTCAACACTCATTGATCTTTGCGATCTATTTGTATAGCTTTGTTGATAGCTCTTAAACTTTTACAGCTTGCTATGCCCATTGCATGTTGTTCCCGGGTCCAGGAGGTGCTCTTTACTCGGCCTCCTGCTTGGCTCCGGTCAACAATGTGACGTTCAGCTTTCGCTGATTCGAAGCCTTCGAATTCAGAGATTTCGTCTGTACTACTTTGACGTTGTGCCTCTGTTTCAGCCTGCACATCCGCGCGAAATGGTTCTTCTTGCGGCCTTCGCTGCATGTTTTGCCTGTGCTGGACACTTTTGTGGAGCATGTGACCGTCTGCAGTTCCGATAGTGTTCCCCACCGTGGTGCTTGGGTCCCATTTTTCGATATCTTCTACGGTCTTGTCCGTAGTTGTAGCGTGCTAATGCAATGTCATCGGCCTGTTGTTTATTGCCACTGTCTCTCTGTCTGTCTCGTTCAGCTATCAGCAGTGCCTTCTCATTTTCTTCGTAGGTATCTGTACGCGCATGAGCAGATCGATGGTCAATATCTTGCGGTCTTCCTCGAGAAAAAGCGCTTCTCTGTCCATTGCGAGACGCGTTCCAAGGATGAGCTTGTCTCTCAGCATAATCTTGTCCGATTTCTCGTACGCGCATCTCTTTGCTTGTGGGCCCATTCGTCCTCGGAATTCCTTTACAATTTCTGCATCTCCTCGGTTTGCTTTCTGGATATCTATAATAGGTATCTATGTAATATGACATTTCTGTGGCACTGGTCTCTTTGGTTACCGCTGCAATTAGGGCTTTTAGTATTGCGCCCGGCTCTGACGGGTCCGTCCTGTCCCCTGGGACTGGTTCCACTCCAAGACTGGATATGAACATCTCATGAGTATCGCCGAATACGACCTGAGGTGGGCTAATTGTCTTCTGGGGCTTAGCTTGTTATGTCGTTGATCAGTGCATAATACGTTGAGGCGTAAAAGAATAATGACCAATTCTCACTGCGGTTCCCCTCATGACTCACGGGTCTCGGAGAGTTGAATTTTTATGACATTGTTGTACTCTTTGATGGGGTTAGTCTCACGTACACGTTTGCTTGTCTACTGATCTTTGATGACCTTCAACTAGTCGACCTGCGCTGCATAAATGCGTACGGCACCACAGTTACGGGCAGACTATTTATTGTGCATTGTGATGAGAATAGTCATTTCGCCGACAGAGGGCGGTGTCAAGGCGGGCACTTAGCATGGCCTTTCAACAATGTTTCTTCTATATTAACCTGCTCACCAGTTTACGACTAACATCGGCCCGTATACGGAAATCACGAACAAACTCATACCCTCAGTTCCCTATTTCAATCCACCCACAGTCGTCCTTGGGCGTGTTTGAGTGAGCAATGGTTTGTTGGCGTTCGCGAGGCACGCCAACGCTTTAGGAACAGCTTTATGTGTAATACCAGGACAGATAATACCGGCTGTCTGTATTCGCCGCTGGCCTGGGAGCCCCTTCAAGGGAAATAAACTCTCCCACTATGGATTAAACTGCTGATGCGTAAGCTGTCGCTTTCCTGAGCCAGCACGTACCGCAGTTGCCAAACCTATGCCAGAATATAACAATATCATGTGAGGATTCTATTTCTGAGGCTAAAATATAGAATTCGTGGAAGTCAGTGTGATATGATTAAGTTAAACGTAATAATCAAGACCTGTCCAGTAGGTATAATTGATTTAAAGAGCATTTGTTCATTCTGTTGTTGGAATATTTTTATTCTTGGATAAATGTTCATTTCATCCTCAAGCGTGTATAAACCAAGAGCATGTAATGATTTATTGTCGAATAAGCTACATAGCTTGTTCTCCAAATATACTCGTCTTTATCTGTCGCACGAAATTCGTACACTCTTAAATCTGATCTGTGCGTCGTTCGTGTCCCATTTTTATCTGCCTTCTTTGAATTTCTTATCCATTTCATAGCTGAGTGGAAAATAGAGTTAATGAATATACCAAATGAGGTGTCTGGCAACTCTCTGCGTAAATAATCTTAAGTATTCTTCACTGATGTTTATTAATAAGTAGCAAAAAGTATTGGTATCATCGGTCTAAATGTAAAACATGTAATCGTTCTGAGTATCTATCACATGACATTCTGAACGTATGAACGTCGTGCTGCAAAATACGATATTTATATTAAGCCTTACCATATAAACTGTTTTTTCGAGCTGACCCTCAGCTGTTCCGCTATCTGACAGGCCTCAGGTCTTAACCTTTAAGCCTTACCATATAGCCTAATACGAAAGCATGATATATATATATATATATATTCGTCCATGTCTGCGTTACCTGTCTCCGCCGGTCGAAGCCTTACAGATTCGTTGACAACCAGCTCTATGTCGAATTTAATTACTCCTTAGGAACGTATGCCATGCACATACACAAACGCCCACTCACTCACATATCATTTCAAGTGTAGTTTAACTCTCATGCCGAGTCTTACTATTGATATATAAGTCTATCTACACAAGTTCAGCTACCATTATAGAGGTTCTATTATTATTCTTATTATACACGTTCGATTGTCCTGTGTGCTATTGTCGGATCCCGATCGCCCGAACTATCGCGTTCACAGGAAATGGTGAAAAATCACCGACTCCCCTACCGAGTATTCATTGTTACGGATGAAAAATCGTTGCGAATACAGGCTCTCGCTCCGCCTTTCAATCGCAACCCTCACCTTCATTATGTCCTACAATGTCAATGAAATGGAAACAGATAGTATTTGCAATATATATTATATATATATATATATTTATATATATATATACAGTGGTGTACATAAACTTAACGCACCCCAATATTTCAACAAATCGTTACAAAGAATACACATTTGAGGCATTTATTCTGTATCAGATTAATATACGTGTCAAATAGCATCACACCACAAAGAACAGCCCATGTGACATCGCATGCAGCCTGCTACAATAAAATGTGTCATATTTCGGTTGTGCAAAGTGATAACGCTCCCTCAGTTATCGAGTGTTTTCGCTGAATTAATCCAGTTTGTGTTGAGCATTCAAGCAGTACTGTAGTCATGAGATATGCTTCGAGGCTTACTGATGCAGAGAAAGCTGTTATTACCACTTTGCACGGAGCAGGAAAGAAACAGGCTGCAATTGCCAGAGAAATTGGCGGAACTCGTCGCGTAGTGCAAAATTATTTACGCAGTCCGTCAACGTATGGTACTAATTCGTCTAAAGGACGTCCACGAAAGATCAGCCAGCGAACTGCTATGCACATCTGTCGATTGGTCTCAAATTCGACCATAAGTTGTGCAGCAATCAGGCAAGAGTTAAACCTCCAGCTTTTTAAGGATAATTAAGCGTTATCCGCATATCATAGGGGCGCAAATGAAAACAAGACCGCGTCTTCAAGAACGCCACATGACTGCCCGACTTAACTTCGCCCGCAACAATATGGCCAGAGACTGGAAATTGGTGAGTATTGGGGCAACGTTTTTTAAAGAGTTTCTTGTGGGTGCACATCTATCTAAAAGGTGCTGTGTTGTTTAAGATCATCTTCAGTGTGACGAAAAGGAGTTCAATTTGGACGGGCCAGATGGATTGAACGGTTATTGGCATGATGTACGTAAAGAGCCGCGGTACTTCTCAAAGCGCAACTTCGGTGGCGGTAGATCTTTGTATCCTGTTCTTATAACGCAATTATATAACGTGTGGAGCTTTCACTAGTCTCTCATAGGGTTGCGCCACATTTGTGAAAACTTTCAGTCCTGTTAACTTTAAACTCCCATCCATCCATGCACATGAGACACACTTACACAACCACTACTCTCAACCACTCCATAGGTTAAATATTATAAAACCCCTTAGTCAAAACAGCACCGAGGTTGTCGGGATTGGATAAGTTAAGGGATCTTAACTTATAACTAAGCGTGGTTCAGAGACGTTTGAACTCTAGCTCATGTCCATATATGTATATTGCAAGACATATAAAGCCGTAATTAATCTACCTTGAAATCCTAGACAGGCAAAATGTCGCCATGATAAAGCACTCCAAGGACTACATCAGAGCTGTGCAGCCGTGAGTTACGTATCATGATGTTGACCAAGTTTGTGCGTTAGCTGGTTGCGCCCATCCGTATAGAGCTTTGCCCCCTCTATTCGTTTCTGCATTATTAGAACTTCTCATGGTAAGGTCATGCAAAATCGGGGCTCATTCTAATCAAACCCGATTAGTACACTACAAAGTTTGGTAAATCCATTAATATATGAATGAATGCATCATTGGTTATTCATTCGTAGTATTTGTGCTCGTATAGGCACTAGATGTGCAAGAAAATGTTGCCAGAAATTTACGAAAGGACAAACTATACGTTCTATTTTAGTGATGTGCTCGAGTACCTCTCTCTATAGCCGTCTCTCACGCAGTCGGCGGAGTATTGCTCCATGTTTCTACTTCAAGCTGCCCGTCTTAATACCAACCCGATTATTATTGTTGATATATGTGTGCTCGGAGATGTTGTTTACAAAAGACTCCCTCGGGCCCAACTGTCGTCGTGTGCATTGCGCTAGTCGAAATGAGACTCGTTATCTAATTCCGGTGCTGGGGATAGAGCAGACAACGTTGCTGACAAAGCGCACACAGGTGACACGTGTCAAATCTCCGCGCAGTATTAGGAGGATGATGCAAATGTCGCCTGCTTTGAGCATCGTTATTAGATCGCATCTTAATTCACACTCGTTTAGTCGCAAGTCGTTTTTACTTGCACACCAACAGGCAAAAAATGTATATGTATGTATATATGTATATATTTAGGCACACATTCAGACGCTTGCTAAAAGTATGTAGTATACAGTGAACATACATAGAGGCGTTCATAATCTATTATGCAATATACGCCGATGGAGCTAGTCGGTTTAAATTCACCACTATTATAGTTAATGGGATCTCATCAATTTGTGTGAATGAAAGTTTCAATGGAACGACACTAAATTGATTAGGTCCGTCCATAGTGCGTAGAGAGGCTAATTAATGCAGATCGACTAATTCACCGATTTCTATTTCTGTTCATTCCTTATGAGGGGCATTTAATTACATTCATGCATTTATGAGGTCCCTCCGGAAGTATCCGGCTTGGATCAATTAGTAGAAACACATCAATTTGATACCGTGATGACTAATAAATTCAAGACAAGGTACGCCTTTTTTCTTACGTAACTTGGTACAGTGTGTTTGAGGAATACAACTGGGGCATGGAATCTTAGTAAGACCGAACGACAATAATTATTAGGCAGAAGGATAACTAATAATTGCTAAACTAATTGTTAACAAAGCGCCGTCAAGAGTAAATACTGCTGTCTAAAATGCAAATGTAAATTTGAATTAGAAATAATGTCCAAAAGGCGTGATAGTAAGCTTCATTTGGTCAATTTAAGCTGATCTAACGGCCTATTGTCCTCACTAGAAGTCGACGACTTCATTTAAATAAATTGCATCGTGTTTGACTTGTGTACATCAAGCTGTCCAAACTTGCCATTTATTTGTTGTTCGTATTCATATATCTGTAGGTAAATGTGTCTGACGAATGTAGGCCGTTAGAATTGTTATAGTCCATCTACGCATAGGTCGCAATATAGCTATGGCTACATATAATGTAGTTTATTTGCAATGAATGTATATGGTTGAATTGATCGAGTAAACGAAAGAGATTACATTGACCGAAGACTGTGTTATAATTGATAAGGAAATAACAATATCCTCTTCATCCGTTGCTCTTGTGCAATTATCCTATATGTCCCGTACACTTCTATGCAGCCGACTTAACAGGAGCCCATAGAGTCGTTCACTATGGACGTTTTTGGCTTATTAATACGTTTAATAATTCGCCAAGGCATTTGGGAGCCTAAAAAATACACATGTACACACAATAAATCCGCAAAATTAAAATATTTTATCAGGATCAGAGTGCCTTTGTCTGTGCTCTTCTGCAATTGAGACTCCAGCAGGGTCTGGTCATTCACTATACCTATGCTGTGCTACCTTTGAAACTATCATACGATACGGACGACGAATCATATTTTTTATTTCTTCAGATTCTATGGGTCCAGAGATACATACGTGATAAGCAGGAAAAATAAATGGCATGAACTCATCACAAATCATTCATTTTCGTTTCCAGTCAACGTTATCAGCACGAGCTTCACTTAACGGCTTACTCTGATGTATGACAACATCTTTGCGCCCTATGCATCTTTTCTTCTATGGTAAGTTACCCATCTATCAGCAGGTCTTCTAACATCGACGATAGTAGGGTGGCTCCAGCCCACCTTAACGGCCAACTTGTTTGACTGCCGTCTTCCTTCAGAAGCGCCTTGAAACGGTCGTCATCAAATGAAGATGGTCGGCCAGAACGGGGGCATCCTCCACATCCAAAAAACGAAATTTGAACCTGGCAAACCATTCTTGAGCGTAGCCGCAAATTGTTTGTTTTGATCCATGCATGTAGAGAAGTGAATGCGCTTTCGAACGGTACACAGAAGTAAACAAATTGAGGAGGCGAAGGTGGAAAGGGAAACGGCAGAGAAGCGCGGGAACTTGTGAACCGATTTAATATTTTTCATAAACAGATGTAAAACTAGTATTTTAGAAACTGCCAACCATACGCACATATAGTCGTTTTCTCAATCGAAATAGTTCTTCTCACAACATCACATTGCTCCCTAAATTATGTCGGTCATGTCAAACTTATGTTAGGAACTCGCATATGTGCGAACCAAGTTTGTACAGGAGAATCCTTTAGACACACACGGAGGTGTCGTCCGATTGATCTGCATGGCTTTGTTCCAAACCCATTTGGCGTGGGAGTCATTCGTCATACCTCTGTTTTCATATAACCCTAAGACCGAGATACTTGACCTACCAAAATGGAAAACAGAAACTGTGATGATCACAACGCGATAAAAACGTTTGTTTCACAGAAAATGCAAAGAGCCAGTTTGTGCGTCGAGGAAGGTGGGAGTCCCTTGAAGTTATCGACGTTGTTAACCTTAACCTTCTGCGATGCGAGTGTCCCTGTCCAGAACTTTTGCGCTTAACTATTGTGATGCCTCTGTTCCCTATGATTTTGCAATACACTAAATGCGTTCGTCTCAACTTCTCCTGTTTCTCAACGTTTGGTACGACAATACAGTTAATGGGCCATTAAAAGGGAGTTAGGTCTGTTTTGAAACATGAGGATAACATTTAAACTGCGTTAGCTAAAATCTGTGGAACTTCTTCAAAAAGTTCAAAACACGTGGCCCACATCTGGATTCGTCCTGGATTTCCATCTCTATATTTTACGTTTTCTCTTGTCTCCAGCTCAATCTCACGTAGTCACTGTCGTGAGAGACCTATTTATCTGAACAGCGCGCTAATGTATTTGTCTGGTGAGTTACCATAGCTCGCTTCGTGCCCCTGACAATTCACTACCTTCAAATGATCGCTATGCACAAAGGGACAAGGTGATTTTCACTTTGAATGTCGTCTATATTGGCAACTGCTTCTGAGATCTAATACCTACTTTGCGAGGTACGGTTTCCTTTGCAACGGGTCTAAGCGAGTGGCATGTTCGACGGCAATATAGACAACAGAACTAAACTACGGACTTTCGGGCTGACTCTCCGCCAACATTTAACGTCCACGGAACCACTCTCGCATCCATCCAAGATGGGTCCCACTATATATGTACAGGCAATATTTGAAATAGAGGGCAGCACCGTGGCATAGTCGTTAAATAAATGGCCCGACGAGCCGGATCCTCGGAGTCCTGCTCATTCCACGTCCATCTTCCATAAATTGCTAGGCATTTCTGCGATGTCCATAATATCTAACGTAGAAGTTACGGGTTGGTCGTCCCCCTAAGATCGTTTATTGCGTTCTTCGCTAACATTTTTGCATTTATTTAATGAGTTGAACATACTCTGCGGTCTCTTGCACTTTTCACGTATGGGTCGCAAACTTTTACGCGGGTATTTATTATATGCTTTGCTAAATAGTATAGCCGTAATGAGGGACCAGAGCTTGGAATGCGAAGATTCAGACGGACGATCTACAGCCACCAGAGCTGGATGATAGCTATTATATTCTATTTATTTCTGCAAAATGCATCTTGTGGTTCTTAGTTTGCTGTAGGTTTAGCGTTCCAAATTGCAGTTGTTCCATTGTACCGTAAACACGTAGCCGTACCCTATGTTATGTGTGCCTTAATCATGATGCTTTCATATTGCAATTATTACGAATACTCCTTGCAGTTCTTCTACGCAATGTTTCTTTGCGCACATGACATGACAGTTGACAAAAATTAAATTAACCATTAACGGACCCTATAAGAGAACTTAAGCATTCATACTCACTTTCTTTAGCACTAGTTATTGCCGATGTCAACGTCGACCCGGCAACGTCGACACGCCTAAAGCGAATTAAATCCTACCGCATCATAATGGAACGAAAGATGCGACTTCGTTCGTTTCATCAATATCTTGCAAAATGTTTGCATGTAAAACAATTGCCCATATAGCAATCAGCAATTCACGCCTGTCCAAAGAATTGCGGTGCACTTTCTGACATTGGCTCGCATTAGCTTAGCGGCCGTTTTCAGGCCAACTCTCAGTGGTTCTGTCCACGGAGAAATAGACTAAGTATTATGCACGTTACCAACGAGTCCCTAGACTCATGGGCCTTACTTAATTCCCAGTCTATCTCCGCAAGTTCCGCTATTTTTTTGAGCTTCCAGTCCATTTTTCATTTTTTTTTCACCGTCGTATTTTTGGCGGACAGCCGCTTCCAGGTGTGGACACACACGCCCTTGGAAATTAGATGACACGAATGCCGCGCTGATAATTCACCAGAACAAGTGTGACAGAAGTGGAGTTATAATCAGCATGCATCTGCTAGAGGCATAACTCGACGTAAATCAACTGGCCCTTTTCCTGTAAAATTTTGATCTGTTAAGACTCGGTATGTGACACTACTGGCTACATTGTACAAGGACAATTGCTTTGTCCAAAATAACATTAGTTAGGCAATAATTGCGTGGCAAATATTACAGAATGTAGTCGATGGGACGATGCTTTGGTGCCACACGTGGTTTAGAAGGAGTTGTCCTGCTAGGAGTCTAATTCAATTGGAAGCTGGCGACCGGGCCATCACGAATACGGATGTGTCCGTCCCCGTGGCTCGCGTGAAAAAAGCTTATTTTAATAGATGACATAAATTTTTTTATTCTATCTATATCTATTTGCGTGCTGTTTAAATAACCTCTCCGATCGCTCGTTTCGTGGTCCCATAGTCTCGGTCTCGATCAGAAAGAAGAGCAATCTTGGCTGGCCACCTTTACACGGCAGGCGGTACAGAGAGATGTTATTCACATGACATCGCTGATGGGGCTGAGGAATAGGGGGTCCTTTAACCGCCAACGAAATAGTGGTGCACAGCTAAGAAATGTCCCTTAAGCGGTGCGTCTTGGGTAGACGATTACGTTTTGTGACTTCCTTACATCCGTAGACATGCAGAATACCAAGGCCTACAGGTGCCATTATCCGGTTTACAATCATATCTACAATCATATCTAACAGTCTATCGATAATCATATCTAAACAGGTGACAACGTTATGCTTAGACAATTAGCTAAACAGAAAACATCCGCCTCTATTTTTATTTTTTGTCTACTACACCCCATGGAGACTAATATTTCGAACCCTTTCTACTAATCAGTATACCTGTTCTACTCGACGTTACATGTAGGCTGAAATTCAAGCCCTATTTAAAAAAAAATTATTATAGAACCAATATTACATTGGGACGTGGGTGCTGACTCTTATTTAATATTTAACGTCCATGATGCTGCTTTTAGCAATACTAGGGCGTGGGTGCTACATGTATTATATATATATATATATATATATAAATATACTCTGGGTAGAAGAAATACCAGTCCACTCCAAGAGAAGAAGCCGGTACCGATCCAACAAAAAGGAGTAGATGCGTAATCTTGGATGATGAAGTACGCTGAATAGTATCAATGATGGAGTATCAGAGGATGAACCATAGGTATCGTCGTACACGATCTCTCCTTCTGTCTCTCTCAAGTTCACTCTGTAACATCTGCTTTTCGTAGTTGTTATCTGCCTTATCGTGCCGGATGCAACCGCAAAAATAATCCGTCGATGTTTCGACTGCGGTGAGGGCGCACTCAAGTAGCAGCTGCCATGCTGAGTCATGTGATCTAAGTCATGTGATCTTGCTGAAATATCTAGCCAACAAAGTGTAGAGCTCTACGTACCCTGGTGTAGATGAAGCGATATATGATAAAGCGAGACCGTTGGATGTTGTTGCTCGAACTAAACGTAGCGACACCACACTTTTTATCAGGTAAAAGCTACCCCCGTCTGGACAGGCGAGAAAACCTGTTTACATAGCTGGTACTGGCACTGGGGTACTGCTGAAAAGCATGTTCTTAACTCACACGTTGTTTTGAAAATTTCATATTAAAAAAAGGGACGATGGCCTAGTCTATAAATACACTCATAGTTGATGTGTTTACACTTTAGGCACTGCGTCCATCTACCATAGTCGAGCGTATACCCGAGTGACCTGTCAAGCCAAATCGCTTGAAGGGATAGAGATTGTCACAGTAGATTATGGCGTTGCAGGATGCCCGCTAGGTTGAGAATGGATAACCATAGTTGACACTGGATTTACCTAAACTGGGTCCGAAGGATATCGTTCAGGTGGCGCCGAGACAGGCACGTACAGTGTGCTGAGACAATTACGCAACCCGGTTGCTAGGTTAAGCAGTACCTTACGGTAAACTTGCCTGCAATTTTTACTCTCCATTTTCTCTAAGCACATCTTTAGATTGTAATGTCCAGTATCGCAAAAAAAGGAAGAGAAAAAATTCACGATGAGTTAGCTCAGAGAACGTCAAAGTCTGGCTAAAATATCGGCACGACGTGAAATTTTAAGTAAAATTTGCCGTAACCTAAAGAAAACTCCGTTCTCTGCCTTCCTCTTGTATTTTCCACCTTGAAAAATACCTTTGCTATCTAAATAAAGGTCAGCAGGGTAGAATGTGAAAAGTTGGAAAATTATGCACATAGCTTGACCTTGTGTGACCGATCTAGTGTTTGTTCAGGAAAACTTCTATTATCGTTTTTTCGATTCCCTGAAATCTGGAAATGTCTGTTCCAAATTCACTGAAGCTTCAAAAATTTTAATCAGGAAAAGTCTTTTTTTCTGATGGTACCTGCGTCGCTCGACTGCTCTCAGTCGATCGCTCTGGCCGTTGTGGATGAACTTGTTCACTAGTGATAATGTGGGAATGCTGGTAATGGTGGTAATGTTCTACAGCGGTTGCCAAATATAGAGAAACGTTCTTGTCGATCTGGTGGGCATCGTATGTAGCAGGTAGCTCCCTAGGGTTGGAAGAGGTCATCAAGTGTCGTTCGGGTCGCTGGTCACTATCGATGTAATGCCAAGCGTGTCGAAACTAGGGCAGAGGTCAACTCTGAACGTAGGATGGTTTAAGCAGGTAGAAACGTTTTGTCACCCACGTCAACCCTGCACTGGATTGGCCCGCTTTCCATGAGGATTTGAACGCTTCGAGTAGTGTCGCGCGCTTGAAGAAAAATTCTTCCTCCAGCAAAAGGTCTGTCCCTTGCTGTCTATACCCGCTCTGATTCGAAGAGGCTTTTGATAAGAAGAGTCACTATGAGACCATTATTGACGGCCATTGTTTGCATATGGTATTGCTTTATTGGCAGAAATTGATTTTTTGGTGAACGTCTAAGAAATTTGCCAATTCCCAAATTTCGACACTCGCAGCTTTATTCTGTCCGCTATTCATTACAGTGGATGCCATTATCAATCCTTTTGCGTGCATGGGCGTTGATCCATAGAAAAGTGCAGTCAATTTTCTAAAACTAAATCAGGTTCAAAAGTGATGGCACATTATAGCAGCCAGCGTCAACTTCCAGATACAAACGATGAGCCATCGAGGTAGAGAGCTGAGGCCTGTCAGATAGGAGAACAGCTGAAGGTCAGCTCGAAAAAAAAAAAAAAAGAGTGCCGGTCGTTGGGCACGTCATGTTCTAGTCAACTACGCTCACCTGCTGGCTAAAATGCGCAGAAATCCCAAATATTCGTCAGATGCAGAAATGTACCTATGCGTTGAATATCACGTTTCTCAAGTTCCTTTTGAAAGCGTTGTTTCTGAAATCACCCGACCGCTTTACACAAAGGTTACTAGATGTTTGCAGCAACACTGGCTCGCTATTTTCGAGTATGCCTGCCCCCATGCAGGAAACGTCGAATCACACTGAAATAGTCAAACTATTTCGAGGAAACTGCCAATTGGGCTCATGAATGGGTTCATTCAAGGCTATTTGTAATGTTCAAACGTCCGGTATAAAGTATGGCGTGAACAGAATTATAGCTAGAGGTGACGCTGCAAAGATGGATGTTCCAGGTCGAAAAGTGGGGCCTGCGGGCATGGCCTGGTGGGTAAAGGAGGCGCTATCAAAGGGAGTTTTGTGGAGTCGGAAGCTCAAATCTGAGTGGAGGCTTATTTCCTTTTACTGACAAAGGAGAATGAATGAATGGATATTTACATTTATGGGCAGTATCTCCCCAATAAGATCTGAAATGTAGTAGTGGCAACTAATGTGTTCCACGGCACAGCTACCTCTGTGCAGAAAGGAAGGCACCGTACATCCACTGTGTGCGTCATGAATACTCCGTGTTTACATATCCGAGGCTTTGTCCAGAAACCCTATTGACCACAGTAGTCGTTTACAGACGGGAAGCGAACAGACGTCCTAGAGAGGAAGTCTGGTGTAAGAGCGAGAAAGAAAGCAGCTGAGAGTCAGCTAACCAAGTTATGTCTGTACGGCAAGGAGGATGCGTGGTGCTTGTGGCTAGGCTTGCTTCCAGTTGCAAGGCACATACGAATACACCACGTCACAAGGCTCAAGCTTGTGAAGAAACGTAAGACATTTTTGCCGTCTATCGTGAGGTCTCTTAGATAGAAGGACGATGCAAAGTGGTTTGTTAAGTTCAGAGTTGGTACCTTGGACCTGGAGGATCCCGTCTCGAATCGCCAGTGTGAGGTCGATGTGGACCTTCTCAGGACGCTTTCGAAGGCAGATGCATAGGTAGCAAAGAACTTGAATAATTTGATAATTGAAAAGTAAATTGGTCGGACAGTGGCCCCGACTAAAGTCTTCAGCCATTCTGAATTATGGGATTTATCCAAAAATAGAGACGCGAACTATGTCATGCAGCAAACTAATAATATCAAAGTAGATCATATGGACACTATGTTAAAGGATGGAGATAAAAATGAATCTATAAGACTTCGACTCTGGTCACGATTGAGCAGATGGCGTGTGACGGACCATGTTGCCTGTTGTGTCTATACGTCGTGCTGCTACTCGCGACGATTGACGCAATCAAGGCTACCATAGCTCAGCAGAGCGCTCTTCTGAACACAAGTGGCGTTGTTCGTTCCATGTCGTCGTGTACTTTCAGTTGACATGAGCTAAGCCAGTGTCTCCAGATTCTGTATTCGTCAATTATTTCCAGATAGATAGTTATGTTAGTTATTCGAACAGGGCGCAACAATTAAATTGGCAAACGGTTACAAAAAGCAACTCACGCTCGCTTAACGCGCAAATTTTTAACTCAGAAACTATCGATGAATATAAACAGTTCGGGAGAGAGAGAGAGCCCACCCTAATCCACTAGAATATCACATAACACGACTTATATTTACATATATTTAATATATACGATTACTACGAATGCTTGGAGACTCGACACAGAAGGTCTGTATGCTCAGAACACACACTGTTCCTACTGGTAAGGAAAATAGTTCCAAAGAAATGTTAAAAAGCATGCTAGTTTGTCCCGAAGACAGCATTTGGTATTATGCTCATTCTGAGATCATTATTTCGACAAAATGCGCTCTACGAATATCATAACAGCTTCTTTTATAATTATTCTTTTGTAGTCATAAGCACACGTGTTTGAGTGAGCGTATGCTCAAGGCCACGTATCATCAAGGCTCGGGGAGGGGGGTGGCTTTAATTGATCACGTGTCCTGATTGTGTCCTCACGTGAGGGCTGCGTGATTTGATCTATGGTCAAGATCTGCTCTTCTCTTCAATATCGTACTCAGCTAATGCATTGGATAGAAAAAAAACCCTAACCTATCGATCAACGGTGTCGACATGGGGTCAGGGTGACCGTCGCGGCGACATGTTATATAGACGAAACATTCGAAGCTAAACTAACTTTTTGTTGTTCTACTGCCTCAGTTAGCACAAGCAAAATAAAGCATCCACAGGTGACCGCAAGGTTATCTCGTTTAGAAAGATACAACTCATAATTTTATTACTACAATCACATATAAGTGAGATCGGCCCGTTTCATGTGATGAGGCAATGCTTCTTGTCAACGTTCAAACTGATTACGAGAAATCTTCCGTTGGTTTGTATGCATTTGTACGCGCTATCCATTTCTTCAATAATGTCTCAAACCTTTCGAGGTGGTTAATTTGCTGAATTTCCAGGTGGACATCGAGAAACGACGTGCTGCTGGTAGCGGTGACGTTTCCACAGAAACTTGAACAGAGAAACACCCGATTATAAAACAGCGTTAATGGTGCTTGTAGAGATGCGGTTCCTTGTTTTTACCAATATCGAATTCATTTGTTAGCTCTCATCAAGAAACGTTTCGAAAGCGGTTCTGTGTTTACCGTAAAAGTCCTCCAAACATATCCGCAATGAAGATAGATGTGCTAGACTCCATTTGTACGCATCTGAGAGGTCTGAGCAAAAGACAACCATAACAGAAAGCAGCAGCCCTTTGCATGTGAGAACTTCGCAGGCTCGTAAACTTTCCAGAATGACTAATGGGAATGGTGGAACCAAAGTACTGGAAGTAGCTTCTGTTTGGAGAGCAAGCTGGCACCTGTTCTACTGCGGGTGATAATACGCCTGAGAATCCTACCATGAGCGCTGATAAGAATTCGCTTGTTGTTGGTTCTGCATAGAGCAAATCTATAATAATAGTTACTATATTATAACCTGTTGCATTTCTATACAACAAGCGTAATAAGTTATATATGATAATATTGTAATGAGTAACGATTTACAAGAGTGGACATTCGAGGTATATCGTAAATTGTAAATTTTATGTCATTTACAATGTACCCTAACGCACATATTGTCGGACTCGATTTGTAGAGCTCGTGTAGAGCAAACGTATCTGTCAGTGCGTTTCCTTAAAAAAGGCATAAATAATTTATGACAGGCATCAGTATACGGGCCTGGTGGCGTGGTGCATTCGCGTGCGCCTCGGTGCAATCGGAGGAGACACGTAGGTCCATGGGCTCGATGCCCGCCGTTGCACATTTGCATTTAAGGGGTCCGCCTTATGAAATAGCTGACTCCGGGTAGGCGCCTTTCGCTACTGTGGGTAGGCTCGGAAAATTATTCAAGGTATCAGTATACTACTACTTCTTGTGTTTTGTAATGTAATACGCCAGGATTATTCGTTGCGAGGTCTCGTTCTCTTTTGCAGCAAAACGAGCTAAAGCCTTCGTAGGTAGGGTAGTGTTTACAATAACGCCCACTTTAAAAAGTCACGAGCTAAAAGAGGAGATCTTTACTAAGGCGTTCAGAGGGAGTCGCCGCCCGCTGTGTACATTGGAAATCTCATTAAATACTTCTAATTATTAATTCGGGGATCGCGAGCCAGTGGAGCTGCTCGCATAATATAATATAAAGAGTGCAAGCTAGCAAACAGGGGTTTTGAGATTCTACCCGAGAGTTCGACCGGTTGTCTTACGACGGGGATGTCGTTTCGTTGGGGAGTCGAATTTCGGACCGGATAGAAGGTGGATCGCATAGATCGACAACGGAGCGGCGAGACCACGCTACGGTTGTGCTGCGGAGTGAGCCAGTAGACAATTGAAGAGACAGATGTGTACGGTTCGCTTGCCACTGACAGACTGACCTTTCATCGCCGTCAGGGCGCGTCTGCTTATTTATTTTTGAATAACCACGTCGTCGAATGTGTGACGTGGTGATGTATGTATGTTATCGTGAATTCTGCCCATGGCGGGCGTATGCGACACACGTCGCAGTATCACATCATATCTTAACACAATTATTGAAGTGCAATATATTTGACAGTCCACCCATGAGTGGAACGGAGCGACACTCATGTCATTATTTCATTTTATTGCATGTCTATTCACAACATTATTTATTCACAAAAATATTGAATTAAAATTTTAATATATTTTACTATGTGCGCGGGCCGCACACTTCTAAAGGGCATAATAATTGAGCCGCGCGACGAGATTGATGTCCGTTGGCGGTTCGGAGCAGCAGTATGTATTCGTGATACCAGCGGACTGAGAGGGACTTGAAAT
>JABWDB010000119.1:0-80875 GCA_019614645.1 Stratiolaelaps scimitus
TATATATATTACACACGTGACCATGCGTACACATGTGACATGTGTGTATATATATATTACACACGTGACCATGCGTACACATGTGACATGTGTGTATATATATATATATTACACACGTGACCATGCGTACACATGTGACATGTGTGTATATATATATATTACACACGTGACCATGCGTACACATGTGACATGTGTGTATATATATATTACACACGTGACCATGCGTACACATGTGACATGTGTGTATATATATATTACACACGTGACCATGCGTACACATGTGACATGTGTGTATATATATTACACACGTGACCATGCGTACACATGTGACATGTGTGTATATATATATATTACACACGTGACCATGCGTACACATGTGACATGTGTGTATATATATATATTACACACGTGACCATGCGTACACATGTGACATGTGTGTATATATATATATTACACACGTGACCATGCGTACACATGTGACATGTGTGTATATATATATTACACACGTGACCATGCGTACACATGTGACATGTGTGTATATATATATTACACACGTGACCATGCGTACACATGTGACATGTGTGTATATATATATTACACACGTGACCATGCGTACACATGTGACATGTGTGTATATATATATATTACACACGTGACCATGCGTACACATGTGACATGTGTGTATATATATATTACACACGTGACCATGCGTACACATGTGACATGTGTGTATATATATATTACACACGTGACCATGCGTACACATGTGACATGTGTGTATATATATATTACACACGTGACCATGCGTACACATGTGACATGTGTGTATATATATATTACACACGTGACCATGCGTACACATGTGACATGTGTGTATATATATATTACACACGTGACCATGCGTACACATGTGACATGTGTGTATATATATATATTACACACGTGACCATGCGTACACATGTGACATGTGTGTATATATATTACACACGTGACCATGCGTACACATGTGACATGTGTGTATATATATATTACACACGTGACCATGCGTACACATGTGACATGTGTGTATATATATATTACACACGTGACCATGCGTACACATGTGACATGTGTTTATATATATTACACACGTGACCATGCGTACACATGTGACATGTGTGTATATATATATATTACACACGTGACCATGCGTACACATGTGACATGTGTGTATATATATATATTACACACGTGACCATGCGTACACATGTGACATGTGTGTTATATATATATATTACACACGTGACCATGCGTACACATGTGACATGTGTGTATATATATATATTACACACGTGACCATGCGTACACATGTGACATGTGTGTATATATATATATTACACACGTGACCATGCGTACACATGTGACATGTGTGTATATATATATTACACACGTGACCATGCGTACACATGTGACATGTGTGTATATATATATTACACACGTGACCATGCGTACACATGTGACATGTGTGTATATATATATATTACACACGTGACCATGCGTACACATGTGACATGTGTGTATATATATATTACACACGTGACCATGCGTACACATGTGACATGTGTGTATATATATATATTACACACGTGACCATGCGTACACATGTGACATGTGTGTATATATATATTACACACGTGACCATGCGTACACATGTGACATGTGTGTATATATATATTACACACGTGACCATGCGTACACATGTGACATGTGTGTATATATATATTACACACGTGACCATGCGTACACATGTGACATGTGTGTATATATATATTACACACGTGACCATGCGTACACATGTGACATGTGTGTATATATATATATTACACACGTGACCATGCGTACACATGTGACATGTGTGTATATATATATTACACACGTGACCATGCGTACACATGTGACATGTGTGTATATATATATATTACACACGTGACCATGCGTACACATGTGACATGTGTGTATATATATATATTACACACGTGACCATGCGTACACATGTGACATGTGTGTATATATATATTACACACGTGACCATGCGTACACATGTGACATGTGTGTATATATATATTACACACGTGACCATGCGTACACATGTGACATGTGTGTATATATATATTACACACGTGACCATGCGTACACATGTGACATGTGTGTATATATATATTACACACGTGACCATGCGTACACATGTGACATGTGTGTATATATATATATTACACACGTGACCATGCGTACACATGTGACATGTGTGTATATATATATATTACACACGTGACCATGCGTACACATGTGACATGTGTGTATATATATATTACACACGTGACCATGCGTACACATGTGACATGTGTGTTATATATATATTACACACGTGACCATGCGTACACATGTGACATGTGTGTATATATATATTACACACGTGACCATGCGTACACATGTGACATGTGTGTATATATATATATTACACACGTGACCATGCGTACACATGTGACATGTGTGTATATATATATTACACACGTGACCATGCGTACACATGTGACATGTGTGTATATATATATTACACACGTGACCATGCGTACACATGTGACATGTGTGTATATATATATTACACACGTGACCATGCGTACACATGTGACATGTGTGTATATATATATTACACACGTGACCATGCGTACACATGTGACATGTGTGTATATATATATTACACACGTGACCATGCGTACACATGTGACATGTGTGTATATATATATTACACACGTGACCATGCGTACACATGTGACATGTGTGTATATATATATATTACACACGTGACCATGCGTACACATGTGACATGTGTGTATATATATATATTACACACGTGACCATGCGTACACATGTGACATGTGTGTATATATATATATTACACACGTGACCATGCGTACACATGTGACATGTGTGTATATATATATATTACACACGTGACCATGCGTACACATGTGACATGTGTGTATATATATATTACACACGTGACCATGCGTACACATGTGACATGTGTGTATATATATATTACACACGTGACCATGCGTACACATGTGACATGTGTGTGTATATATATATTACACACGTGACCATGCGTACACATGTGACATGTGTGTATATATATATTACACACGTGACCATGCGTACACATGTGACATGTGTGTATATATATATTACACACGTGACCATGCGTACACATGTGACATGTGTGTATATATATATATTACACACGTGACCATGCGTACACATGTGACATGTGTGTATATATATATATTACACACGTGACCATGCGTACACATGTGACATGTGTGTATATATATATTACACACGTGACCATGCGTACACATGTGACATGTGTGTATATATATATATTACACACGTGACCATGCGTACACATGTGACATGTGTGTATATATATATTACACACGTGACCATGCGTACACATGTGACATGTGTGTATATATATATATTACACACGTGACCATGCGTACACATGTGACATGTGTGTATATATATATTACACACGTGACCATGCGTACACATGTGACATGTGTGTATATATATATTACACACGTGACCATGCGTACACATGTGACATGTGTGTATATATATATTACACACGTGACCATGCGTACACATGTGACATGTGTGTATATATATATTACACACGTGACCATGCGTACACATGTGACATGTGTGTATATATATATATTACACACGTGACCATGCGTACACATGTGACATGTGTGTATATATATATATTACACACGTGACCATGCGTACACATGTGACATGTGTGTATATATATATTACACACGTGACCATGCGTACACATGTGACATGTGTGTGTATATATATATTACACACGTGACCATGCGTACACATGTGACATGTGTGTGTATATATATATTACACACGTGACCATGCGTACACATGTGACATGTGTGTATATATATATTACACACGTGACCATGCGTACACATGTGACATGTGTGTATATATATATTACACACGTGACCATGCGTACACATGTGACATGTGTGTATATATATATTACACACGTGACCATGCGTACACATGTGACATGTGTGTATATATATATATTACACACGTGACCATGCGTACACATGTGACATGTGTGTATATATATATATTACACACGTGACCATGCGTACACATGTGACATGTGTGTATATATATATATTACACACGTGACCATGCGTACACATGTGACATGTGTGTATATATATATTACACACGTGACCATGCGTACACATGTGACATGTGTGTATATATATATATTACACACGTGACCATGCGTACACATGTGACATGTGTGTATATATATATTACACACGTGACCATGCGTACACATGTGACATGTGTGTATATATATATTACACACGTGACCATGCGTACACATGTGACATGTGTGTATATATATATTACACACGTGACCATGCGTACACATGTGACATGTGTGTTTATATATATTACACACGTGACCATGCGTACACATGTGACATGTGTGTATATATATATTACACACGTGACCATGCGTACACATGTGACATGTGTGTATATATATATTACACACGTGACCATGCGTACACATGTGACATGTGTGTATATATATATTACACACGTGACCATGCGTACACATGTGACATGTGTGTATATATATATTACACACGTGACCATGCGTACACATGTGACATGTGTGTATATATATATTACACACGTGACCATGCGTACACATGTGACATGTGTGTATATATATATTACA
The DNA here is from genome assembly GCA_019614645.1 of Stratiolaelaps scimitus. Lineage (NCBI taxonomy): Eukaryota > Metazoa > Arthropoda > Arachnida > Mesostigmata > Laelapidae > Stratiolaelaps > Stratiolaelaps scimitus. The sequence goes on from JABWDB010000119.1 coordinate 4,838, forward strand.
CACGTGACCATGCGTACACATGTGACATGTGTGTATATATATATATTACACACGTGACCATGCGTACACATGTGACATGTGTGTATATATATATTACACACGTGACCATGCGTACACATGTGACATGTGTGTATATATATATATTACACACGTGACCATGCGTACACATGTGACATGTGTGTATATATATATATTACACACGTGACCATGCGTACACATGTGACATGTGTTTATATATATTACACACGTGACCATGCGTACACATGTGACATGTGTGTATATATATATTACACACGTGACCATGCGTACACATGTGACATGTGTGTGTATATATATATTACACACGTGACCATGCGTACACATGTGACATGTGTGTGTATATATATATTACACACGTGACCATGCGTACACATGTGACATGTGTGTGTATATATATATATTACACACGTGACCATGCGTACACATGTGACATGTGTGTATATATATATATTACACACGTGACCATGCGTACACATGTGACATGTGTGTGTATATATATATTACACACGTGACCATGCGTACACATGTGACATGTGTGTATATATATATTACACACGTGACCATGCGTACACATGTGACATGTGTGTATATATATATTACACACGTGACCATGCGTACACATGTGACATGTGTGTATATATATATATTACACACGTGACCATGCGTACACATGTGACATGTGTGTATATATATATTACACACGTGACCATGCGTACACATGTGACATGTGTGTGTATATATATATTACACACGTGACCATGCGTACACATGTGACATGTGTGTATATATATATATTACACACGTGACCATGCGTACACATGTGACATGTGTGTATATATATTACACACGTGACCATGCGTACACATGTGACATGTGTGTATATATATATTACACACGTGACCATGCGTACACATGTGACATGTGTGTGTATATATATATTACACACGTGACCATGCGTACACATGTGACATGTGTGTATATATATATTACACACGTGACCATGCGTACACATGTGACATGTGTGTATATATATATTACACACGTGACCATGCGTACACATGTGACATGTGTGTATATATATATTACACACGTGACCATGCGTACACATGTGACATGTGTGTATATATATATTACACACGTGACCATGCGTACACATGTGACATGTGTGTATATATATATTACACACGTGACCATGCGTACACATGTGACATGTGTGTATATATATATTACACACGTGACCATGCGTACACATGTGACATGTGTGTATATATATATATTACACACGTGACCATGCGTACACATGTGACATGTGTGTATATATATATATTACACACGTGACCATGCGTACACATGTGACATGTGTGTATATATATATTACACACGTGACCATGCGTACACATGTGACATGTGTGTATATATATATATTACACACGTGACCATGCGTACACATGTGACATGTGTGTGTATATATATATTACACACGTGACCATGCGTACACATGTGACATGTGTGTATATATATATATTACACACGTGACCATGCGTACACATGTGACATGTGTGTATATATATATTACACACGTGACCATGCGTACACATGTGACATGTGTGTATATATATATTACACACGTGACCATGCGTACACATGTGACATGTGTGTATATATATATTACACACGTGACCATGCGTACACATGTGACATGTGTGTATATATATATTACACACGTGACCATGCGTACACATGTGACATGTGTGTGTATATATATATTACACACGTGACCATGCGTACACATGTGACATGTGTGTGTATATATATATTACACACGTGACCATGCGTACACATGTGACATGTGTGTGTATATATATATTACACACGTGACCATGCGTACACATGTGACATGTGTGTGTATATATATATTACACACGTGACCATGCGTACACATGTGACATGTGTGTATATATATATTACACACGTGACCATGCGTACACATGTGACATGTGTGTATATATATATTACACACGTGACCATGCGTACACATGTGACATGTGTGTATATATATATATTACACACGTGACCATGCGTACACATGTGACATGTGTGTATATATATATTACACACGTGACCATGCGTACACATGTGACATGTGTGTATATATATATTACACACGTGACCATGCGTACACATGTGACATGTGTGTATATATATATTACACACGTGACCATGCGTACACATGTGACATGTGTGTATATATATATTACACACGTGACCATGCGTACACATGTGACATGTGTGTATATATATATTACACACGTGACCATGCGTACACATGTGACATGTGTGTGTATATATATATTACACACGTGACCATGCGTACACATGTGACATGTGTGTATATATATATTACACACGTGACCATGCGTACACATGTGACATGTGTGTGTATATATATATTACACACGTGACCATGCGTACACATGTGACATGTGTGTGTATATATATTACACACGTGACCATGCGTACACATGTGACATGTGTGTGTATATATATTACACACGTGACCATGCGTACACATGTGACATGTGTGTGTATATATATTACACACGTGACCATGCGTACACATGTGACATGTGTGTGTATATATATATTACACACGTGACCATGCGTACACATGTGACATGTGTGTATATATATATTACACACGTGACCATGCGTACACATGTGACATGTGTGTGTATATATATATTACACACGTGACCATGCGTACACATGTGACATGTGTGTATATATATATTACACACGTGACCATGCGTACACATGTGACATGTGTGTATATATATATTACACACGTGACCATGCGTACACATGTGACATGTGTGTATATATATATTACACACGTGACCATGCGTACACATGTGACATGTGTGTTTATATATATTACACACGTGACCATGCGTACACATGTGACATGTGTGTATATATATATTACACACGTGACCATGCGTACACATGTGACATGTGTGTATATATATATATTACACACGTGACCATGCGTACACATGTGACATGTGTGTATATATATATTACACACGTGACCATGCGTACACATGTGACATGTGTGTATATATATATTACACACGTGACCATGCGTACACATGTGACATGTGTGTATATATATATTACACACGTGACCATGCGTACACATGTGACATGTGTGTATATATATATTACACACGTGACCATGCGTACACATGTGACATGTGTGTATATATATATTACACACGTGACCATGCGTACACATGTGACATGTGTGTATATATATATTACACACGTGACCATGCGTACACATGTGACATGTGTGTATATATATATATTACACACGTGACCATGCGTACACATGTGACATGTGTGTATATATATATTACACACGTGACCATGCGTACACATGTGACATGTGTGTATATATATATTACACACGTGACCATGCGTACACATGTGACATGTGTGTTATATATATATTACACACGTGACCATGCGTACACATGTGACATGTGTGTATATATATATTACACACGTGACCATGCGTACACATGTGACATGTGTGTATATATATATTACACACGTGACCATGCGTACACATGTGACATGTGTGTATATATATATTACACACGTGACCATGCGTACACATGTGACATGTGTGTATATATATATTACACACGTGACCATGCGTACACATGTGACATGTGTGTATATATATATTACACACGTGACCATGCGTACACATGTGACATGTGTGTATATATATATTACACACGTGACCATGCGTACACATGTGACATGTGTGTATATATATATTACACACGTGACCATGCGTACACATGTGACATGTGTGTATATATATATATTACACACGTGACCATGCGTACACATGTGACATGTGTGTATATATATATTACACACGTGACCATGCGTACACATGTGACATGTGTGTATATATATATTACACACGTGACCATGCGTACACATGTGACATGTGTGTATATATATATTACACACGTGACCATGCGTACACATGTGACATGTGTGTATATATATATTACACACGTGACCATGCGTACACATGTGACATGTGTGTATATATATATTACACACGTGACCATGCGTACACATGTGACATGTGTGTATATATATATTACACACGTGACCATGCGTACACATGTGACATGTGTGTATATATATATTACACACGTGACCATGCGTACACATGTGACATGTGTGTATATATATATTACACACGTGACCATGCGTACACATGTGACATGTGTGTATATATATATTACACACGTGACCATGCGTACACATGTGACATGTGTGTTTATATATATTACACACGTGACCATGCGTACACATGTGACATGTGTGTATATATATATTACACACGTGACCATGCGTACACATGTGACATGTGTGTATATATATATTACACACGTGACCATGCGTACACATGTGACATGTGTGTATATATATATTACACACGTGACCATGCGTACACATGTGACATGTGTGTATATATATATTACACACGTGACCATGCGTACACATGTGACATGTGTGTATATATATATTACACACGTGACCATGCGTACACATGTGACATGTGTGTATATATATATTACACACGTGACCATGCGTACACATGTGACATGTGTGTATATATATATTACACACGTGACCATGCGTACACATGTGACATGTGTGTATATATATATATTACACACGTGACCATGCGTACACATGTGACATGTGTGTATATATATATTACACACGTGACCATGCGTACACATGTGACATGTGTGTATATATATATTACACACGTGACCATGCGTACACATGTGACATGTGTGTATATATATATTACACACGTGACCATGCGTACACATGTGACATGTGTGTATATATATATTACACACGTGACCATGCGTACACATGTGACATGTGTGTATATATATATTACACACGTGACCATGCGTACACATGTGACATGTGTGTATATATATATATTACACACGTGACCATGCGTACACATGTGACATGTGTGTATATATATATATTACACACGTGACCATGCGTACACATGTGACATGTGTGTATATATATATATTACACACGTGACCATGCGTACACATGTGACATGTGTGTATATATATATTACACACGTGACCATGCGTACACATGTGACATGTGTGTGTATATATATATTACACACGTGACCATGCGTACACATGTGACATGTGTGTATATATATATTACACACGTGACCATGCGTACACATGTGACATGTGTGTATATATATATTACACACGTGACCATGCGTACACATGTGACATGTGTGTGTATATATATATTACACACGTGACCATGCGTACACATGTGACATGTGTGTATATATATATTACACACGTGACCATGCGTACACATGTGACATGTGTGTATATATATATTACACACGTGACCATGCGTACACATGTGACATGTGTGTATATATATATTACACACGTGACCATGCGTACACATGTGACATGTGTGTATATATATATTACACACGTGACCATGCGTACACATGTGACATGTGTGTATATATATATTACACACGTGACCATGCGTACACATGTGACATGTGTGTATATATATATTACACACGTGACCATGCGTACACATGTGACATGTGTGTATATATATATTACACACGTGACCATGCGTACACATGTGACATGTGTGTATATATATATATTACACACGTGACCATGCGTACACATGTGACATGTGTGTATATATATATTACACACGTGACCATGCGTACACATGTGACATGTGTGTATATATATATTACACACGTGACCATGCGTACACATGTGACATGTGTGTATATATATATTACACACGTGACCATGCGTACACATGTGACATGTGTGTATATATATATATTACACACGTGACCATGCGTACACATGTGACATGTGTGTATATATATATTACACACGTGACCATGCGTACACATGTGACATGTGTGTATATATATATATTACACACGTGACCATGCGTACACATGTGACATGTGTGTATATATATATTACACACGTGACCATGCGTACACATGTGACATGTGTGTATATATATATATTACACACGTGACCATGCGTACACATGTGACATGTGTGTATATATATATTACACACGTGACCATGCGTACACATGTGACATGTGTGTATATATATATTACACACGTGACCATGCGTACACATGTGACATGTGTGTATATATATATTACACACGTGACCATGCGTACACATGTGACATGTGTGTATATATATATTACACACGTGACCATGCGTACACATGTGACATGTGTGTATATATATATTACACACGTGACCATGCGTACACATGTGACATGTGTGTATATATATATTACACACGTGACCATGCGTACACATGTGACATGTGTGTATATATATATTACACACGTGACCATGCGTACACATGTGACATGTGTGTATATATATATTACACACGTGACCATGCGTACACATGTGACATGTGTGTATATATATATTACACACGTGACCATGCGTACACATGTGACATGTGTGTATATATATATTACACACGTGACCATGCGTACACATGTGACATGTGTGTATATATATATTACACACGTGACCATGCGTACACATGTGACATGTGTGTATATATATATATTACACACGTGACCATGCGTACACATGTGACATGTGTGTATATATATATTACACACGTGACCATGCGTACACATGTGACATGTGTGTATATATATATATTACACACGTGACCATGCGTACACATGTGACATGTGTGTATATATATATTACACACGTGACCATGCGTACACATGTGACATGTGTGTATATATATATTACACACGTGACCATGCGTACACATGTGACATGTGTGTATATATATATTACACACGTGACCATGCGTACACATGTGACATGTGTGTATATATATATTACACACGTGACCATGCGTACACATGTGACATGTGTGTATATATATATTACACACGTGACCATGCGTACACATGTGACATGTGTGTATATATATATATTACACACGTGACCATGCGTACACATGTGACATGTGTGTATATATATATATTACACACGTGACCATGCGTACACATGTGACATGTGTGTATATATATATATTACACACGTGACCATGCGTACACATGTGACATGTGTGTATATATATATATTACACACGTGACCATGCGTACACATGTGACATGTGTGTATATATATATTACACACGTGACCATGCGTACACATGTGACATGTGTGTATATATATATTACACACGTGACCATGCGTACACATGTGACATGTGTGTATATATATATTACACACGTGACCATGCGTACACATGTGACATGTGTGTATATATATATTACACACGTGACCATGCGTACACATGTGACATGTGTGTATATATATATTACACACGTGACCATGCGTACACATGTGACATGTGTGTATATATATATATTACACACGTGACCATGCGTACACATGTGACATGTGTGTATATATATATTACACACGTGACCATGCGTACACATGTGACATGTGTGTATATATATATTACACACGTGACCATGCGTACACATGTGACATGTGTGTATATATATATTACACACGTGACCATGCGTACACATGTGACATGTGTGTATATATATATTACACACGTGACCATGCGTACACATGTGACATGTGTGTATATATATATTACACACGTGACCATGCGTACACATGTGACATGTGTGTATATATATATTACACACGTGACCATGCGTACACATGTGACATGTGTGTATATATATATTACACACGTGACCATGCGTACACATGTGACATGTGTGTATATATATATTACACACGTGACCATGCGTACACATGTGACATGTGTGTATATATATATTACACACGTGACCATGCGTACACATGTGACATGTGTGTATATATATATTACACACGTGACCATGCGTACACATGTGACATGTGTGTATATATATATTACACACGTGACCATGCGTACACATGTGACATGTGTGTATATATATATTACACACGTGACCATGCGTACACATGTGACATGTGTGTATATATATATTACACACGTGACCATGCGTACACATGTGACATGTGTGTATATATATATTACACACGTGACCATGCGTACACATGTGACATGTGTGTATATATATATATTACACACGTGACCATGCGTACACATGTGACATGTGTGTATATATATATTACACACGTGACCATGCGTACACATGTGACATGTGTGTATATATATATATTACACACGTGACCATGCGTACACATGTGACATGTGTGTATATATATATATTACACACGTGACCATGCGTACACATGTGACATGTGTGTATATATATATATTACACACGTGACCATGCGTACACATGTGACATGTGTGTATATATATATTACACACGTGACCATGCGTACACATGTGACATGTGTGTATATATATATATTACACACGTGACCATGCGTACACATGTGACATGTGTGTATATATATATATTACACACGTGACCATGCGTACACATGTGACATGTGTGTATATATATATTACACACGTGACCATGCGTACACATGTGACATGTGTGTATATATATATTACACACGTGACCATGCGTACACATGTGACATGTGTGTATATATATATATTACACACGTGACCATGCGTACACATGTGACATGTGTGTATATATATATTACACACGTGACCATGCGTACACATGTGACATGTGTGTATATATATATATTACACACGTGACCATGCGTACACATGTGACATGTGTGTATATATATATTACACACGTGACCATGCGTACACATGTGACATGTGTGTATATATATATTACACACGTGACCATGCGTACACATGTGACATGTGTGTATATATATATTACACACGTGACCATGCGTACACATGTGACATGTGTGTATATATATATTACACACGTGACCATGCGTACACATGTGACATGTGTGTATATATATATTACACACGTGACCATGCGTACACATGTGACATGTGTGTATATATATATTACACACGTGACCATGCGTACACATGTGACATGTGTGTATATATATATTTCACACGTGACCATGCGTACACATGTGACATGTGTGTATATATATATATTACACACGTGACCATGCGTACACATGTGACATGTGTGTATATATATATTACACACGTGACCATGCGTACACATGTGACATGTGTGTATATATATATTACACACGTGACCATGCGTACACATGTGACATGTGTGTATATATATATATTACACACGTGACCATGCGTACACATGTGACATGTGTGTATATATATATATTACACACGTGACCATGCGTACACATGTGACATGTGTGTATATATATATTACACACGTGACCATGCGTACACATGTGACATGTGTGTATATATATATTACACACGTGACCATGCGTACACATGTGACATGTGTGTATATATATATTACACACGTGACCATGCGTACACATGTGACATGTGTGTATATATATATTACACACGTGACCATGCGTACACATGTGACATGTGTGTATATATATATTACACACGTGACCATGCGTACACATGTGACATGTGTGTATATATATATTACACACGTGACCATGCGTACACATGTGACATGTGTGTATATATATATTACACACGTGACCATGCGTACACATGTGACATGTGTGTATATATATATTACACACGTGACCATGCGTACACATGTGACATGTGTGTATATATATATTACACACGTGACCATGCGTACACATGTGACATGTGTGTATATATATATTACACACGTGACCATGCGTACACATGTGACATGTGTGTATATATATATTACACACGTGACCATGCGTACACATGTGACATGTGTGTATATATATATATTACACACGTGACCATGCGTACACATGTGACATGTGTGTATATATATATTACACACGTGACCATGCGTACACATGTGACATGTGTGTATATATATATATTACACACGTGACCATGCGTACACATGTGACATGTGTGTATATATATATATTACACACGTGACCATGCGTACACATGTGACATGTGTGTATATATATATTACACACGTGACCATGCGTACACATGTGACATGTGTGTATATATATATTACACACGTGACCATGCGTACACATGTGACATGTGTTTATATATATTACACACGTGACCATGCGTACACATGTGACATGTGTGTATATATATATTACACACGTGACCATGCGTACACATGTGACATGTGTGTATATATATATTACACACGTGACCATGCGTACACATGTGACATGTGTGTATATATATATTACACACGTGACCATGCGTACACATGTGACATGTGTGTATATATATATATTACACACGTGACCATGCGTACACATGTGACATGTGTGTATATATATATTACACACGTGACCATGCGTACACATGTGACATGTGTGTATATATATATTACACACGTGACCATGCGTACACATGTGACATGTGTGTATATATATTACACACGTGACCATGCGTACACATGTGACATGTGTGTATATATATATTACACACGTGACCATGCGTACACATGTGACATGTGTGTATATATATATTACACACGTGACCATGCGTACACATGTGACATGTGTGTATATATATATTACACACGTGACCATGCGTACACATGTGACATGTGTGTATATATATTACACACGTGACCATGCGTACACATGTGACATGTGTGTATATATATATTACACACGTGACCATGCGTACACATGTGACATGTGTGTATATATATTACACACGTGACCATGCGTACACATGTGACATGTGTGTATATATATATTACACACGTGACCATGCGTACACATGTGACATGTGTATTACACACGTGACCATGCGTACACATGTGACATGTGTATTACACACGTGACCATGCGTACACATGTGACATGTGTATTACACACGTGACCATGCGTACACATGTGACATGTGTATTACACACGTGACCATGCGTACACATGTGACATGTGTGTATATATATATTACACACGTGACCATGCGTACACATGTGACATGTGTGTATATATATATTACACACGTGACCATGCGTACACATGTGACATGTGTGTATATATATATTACACACGTGACCATGCGTACACATGTGACATGTGTGTATATATATATTACACACGTGACCATGCGTACACATGTGACATGTGTGTATATATATTACACACGTGACCATGCGTACACATGTGACATGTGTGTATATATATATTACACACGTGACCATGCGTACACATGTGACATGTGTGTATATATATATTACACACGTGACCATGCGTACACATGTGACATGTGTGTATATATATATATTACACACGTGACCATGCGTACACATGTGACATGTGTGTATATATATATATTACACACGTGACCATGCGTACACATGTGACATGTGTGTATATATATATTACACACGTGACCATGCGTACACATGTGACATGTGTATATATATTACACACGTGACCATGCGTACACATGTGACATGTGTGTATATATATTACACACGTGACCATGCGTACACATGTGACATGTGTGTATATATATTACACACGTGACCATGCGTACACATGTGACATGTGTGTATATATATTACACACGTGACCATGCGTACACATGTGACATGTGTGTATATATATTACACACGTGACCATGCGTACACATGTGACATGTGTGTATATATATTACACACGTGACCATGCGTACACATGTGACATGTGTGTATATATATATATTACACACGTGACCATGCGTACACATGTGACATGTGTGTATATATATATTACACACGTGACCATGCGTACACATGTGACATGTGTGTATATATATTACACACGTGACCATGCGTACACATGTGACATGTGTGTATATATATATTACACACGTGACCATGCGTACACATGTGACATGTGTGTATATATATATATTACACACGTGACCATGCGTACACATGTGACATGTGTGTATATATATATATGCGTACACATGTGACATGTGTGTATATATATATTACACACGTGACCATGCGTACACATGTGACATGTGTGTATATATATATTACACACGTGACCATGCGTACACATGTGACATGTGTGTATATATATATTACACACGTGACCATGCGGTAGGTTACTTTATCATTGTTACTTGAACATTGCTGTGAATATGCCATTATCAAAGCCGTTTGTGCTTAAATCATTTTTAGCCCTAACAAGGGGATATATAAACTTTGATTCAAATAAAGTGATACTAAAGACTTTCGACGTTCTACATGTATTAGGTATAACAACAGCAGTATAATACACATACACGTCGAATAAAGATACGTTTATTTATAAACCAAGTAGATAAATTTTTTAATTTGAAATTTAGGAACTACATCAAATATTTAAAATATATTATAGCTAATAAACATGAATACTAAATGGTACTTTTAAAACATAAATAGCCAAAAAAGGGCATAGATAAACTATGCAATCATTACTAATCCATGAACGTATACAAAAATGTATTTACAAGAAAATGTGAAAGCTTTGAAAAAAACAGATTAAAAAGGTTACTGACAACAGAATAGCAGAGACGAATTCAGGCAACAGAAGTTTCCCGTCCAGCGTTAATAAATCATCTACGCAATCAATCATTGATAACTCGACAATGTTCCCGTAGACAAAGAAACCCACTCCAGTTTTTCTCATTATTCTTGCTAAGTCCTCTAAGCTCGGCATACGGGGTTAGAAGATCGAATATATTGAATGTTCACCATATTCTACCACAGATTGGGTAACGGTAGAACCTGGCAATTTTTATTTATTATCATTAGGAATGTTGGTTCGTGTCGAGTGTTTACTGTCATGGGATGAAGGAGTGGGAATTGTTCTATCAATCGGTCGAACTTCATTGGGCTGTATTCACCCCCGCGTCATCAATGACCTCCAGTATATGATGTGAGCTCGAATCGATTTGCCCCACTTGTACGATAAATATAAATATATATATATATATATATATATATATATAAGGGTGTCCGGTTCAAACTGTCCGCTCGATAAATTCCAATAAGTTTTGAACTAAATTAGTTCAAAAGGCGACTGGTTTGTTGCGTATAAGTCTTCAAATTAGATGTCGAACACTCCACACGCATTTTCATCTGCTCAGCACTCAGTATATAGGGAACCCATTTTGCATTGATTTTCTTCATCTTCAGTATATTGGTGACAATTTCATGACATGTCACCCGAGGAATCACAGTTTCAGCCGACAAAGACCTCATGGACCAAGCTCTAGTTAGCTCACAAGCTGCCTTGATTCTGTCAATCCGTTCGTTCCTCGTTGCACCTTATTTGTGGTCCCCGCCTCATGGTCATCAGTGTCCAAATTTCCACTGTTAAATCGCTTGCACCAACTACGCACCGTTCGCAGGCATAAGGCAGACCTGCTGTACGCGTTCACTAATTTTCGATGGATTTCAGCTGGAGGGTGTTTTTGGAGAAACAAAAACTTGATGTTTTCCCGTTGATTTTTGGGGGAATTTGATTTTTTTGCTGCAGTGTCCATCTTTCTGATCGTATCAAAAGCACTCAGTGTTCGAAAGGAAGCCACATTCCTGCCGCGTGCCCACTCCAAAAATGAACGCATTGTATCGCGTAGTTCGGATTGTGCGCCATTCGAATGGCGGGACAGTTTGATCCGGACAGCCTAATATATATATGTACACACTCATAGCACACTTCGCCGGACGCCAAATACAGAGTTGTCACTATATCATTTAACGTCCATTTGGGATGGCCAACCATCATGAATCGATATTGAGAGCAAAATATTCTTTCAATGCAGCTCATCGATAAAAAAAAAGGTTCCTTTTCATCAAGGCCAAAACTCTCCAAAATATTCCTCAACAAAAGAAAATGCCGAATGTACAGCATACAACAACCTATTGTCGTTTTGCTGTCTGACACGCTCATTCCGCAGCAAGAAAGTGTGGTCAACAATGGCCCAATCATGTCACGCAGCTCGGTTAATCCAGCTCTGGTGGCCAACCAACCCATTCGAAACAAAATAGAAATTAAGCGTCACCACCCTCCCTATATGTCGTTTCAATCCGATCGGACACATACAAATGTATTAAAAAACATATATTATCATAGTAAAATCCACCACCTTTGGGGACTGCCAGCTTCCCCACCTTTCACAGGGTTTTTCAGCTCTAAGTCACCTACGCGGACCCGATTAACGTTAACCGGGAAGGCGCCCATCGCGTAACGGCGAATTCCATAACAAAAATAGCAAGATCCCAAAAAAAACACAACGAGACAATATATCATAGAAATCATCATTACACACCGTTTTCATTGGCGTCGCCACCGACCAACGGCCGCGTTCATTCTATAAGCATCGGTGTCGAACAGAATATCCGTTGCCGGCCACTTCCCTCTTCGTTGAGCGGCGTACGGTTCGCATTGCCACCTGGCCATCGCTGAGAGCTGTAAAGTGAATTTTGTTTTTGCCTACTTAACTCAGTTATTATTGTTATTGGTCAGATTTACTTAACACCACGCGTTGAGCCAGAGACGCAATAGCAAATGTGCGGGCGTGTCTGGTCGCACTGGTCGTCCCGTGGGTCCCGGACCCAGCTCAAGGGAAGTGTCCAAGGAGTCCCAGTGTTGCGAAAAAAAAAAAAGACGCCCTCCCCCGAAAAAAACATAATAGCAACGACAACGACACTGGCTGAAGAGAAAGGCGAACGAAGTATACACATAAAAACCAATAGAACAGAATACTCTCTCTCGCTCTCTCCCGCTTGCTCGCCTGCCTCCGTTCTCTGCGGGTGAACGGATGAGAATTCTGCCACTACCGGTCGACTGACTGGATGCCCAGAGGAGGGGGTAGCCTCGGTGTGGCTGGCACGCGGCCGGCGGGCGCGCGGCGCGAACGGTGCGGTGGGGTTCCCAAAGGAAGCAATGCCGCCGTCGACCCCGCTGACAAAATTCAAGGCTACCAAGCTTAAGCATTGTAAAATTGCAGCTCCTTCAATAAACCAATAAACCTTTACCTTTACCTTTACCTTACCTTACCACAGAACTATATTAACGAGTCGTAAACCACGGACTTATCATTCGGTTTCATCGGGCTTGAGAGCTGTTGTTCGCTGGTTATACGATTACGAACGGAACAACGCAACTCGACGAGAGTCGCGAGTTTGTGTTTTTTTTTTGTCTACCCATAGCATTGCTCAATCGGATTAATATCCTCGACGTCGCTGAGATCGTTTTGTGTGAAGCCAACGTTCACTCAGCGAACTATGAAGGTAGGAGTGTGTTTTCGATAATCGACCGGAAAGTGAGTGGTATATATGAGATTTTATATAGCATGGTTACACGTTAGCGCGCGCGATCTTGTATACAGCTACTAGGTGCGGTTGTGCGTAGTTGACTCTTGTCGCTAATTACAGCGTTTCTTTTCTCTGTGGTTACCAGAGCTTTGCTATTTCGTTCGTGTAGGCGCAGTCCAGCCAACTAATTATTATTATAATTATTATTAGTAATGATGATATCCTTACTGTAGAAGGTCACGGAGAACACTTCAATTGGCGAATTATTTACAACAATTCAATATAGAAAGGGCATAGGGTTTGGGATTATATCCTGCTGTCAGACGCTTTGGAGAACCCTTGAAGATCTTTATCATCGTGCTTTATCTGTGGATCCTTGTCGGGCACAATCGGTTGAAGATTAGGCAAGATTCTCATAGTGATATCAAAATGTTAAGTGCTGAGGCCTGTTACATAGAGAAAGAGCTGAGGGTCAACTCGAAAAAATAAGATTTATCCTCTACAGGATCTTGGCGAAGAGGCTATAAAGTGTTTCTATATAGCCGGTGATTTAGAGTATTGGTTTAGTTTAAGGCAATTAATGTTATTTGTTAGACATAGTAGTAATGAATATTTATTTGCAACACGTATATCTGTAACGGGAGAAATGCTCGTTAGGGCTATTCACAATACCTCCACGTCTGTAAATCTTCATCCACTGTTCTCAGTTTACCTTGCCATCGCGTACCGGGTTGATTATACATATACATATCTTTACTGTTTGTGACAGTTTTCTTTTCTGTAGTGTCGCTACGAACTCATTAGTCTTCACATTTTAGATCTGAACGAATGCATTGTTTGTCTGCTATGCCCGTCAAACGGGCACTACGATAGCTCATTACGATTCCGTTAACCTATGTACATGAGTCATACGCGTACAAGCGCTGGCCTACGATGAAAATCCCGACATTAAGCATTAATTAAGCTTTGGTGTGAAATTGTTTCAAGTGCCGCTGACCAAGACACTCGGCATATTACCAAAGGCTCATAGTTATGAAAATCCATCCAAAAATGTGTAGAGGTTTCCATTTAACACCTAGGTAAGAATAACTAGTCATATACAAATAGCCTTATTTAGTTAAATCGGATTATTTGTATGTCACTCGATACTTAATTCATATTAGTACCATTTACAAATTTAAATAATTAAAGCTATTATTCGATTTAAATTAGATACATATTTTACACAACTATTGTAAATTTAACTTGCTACGCTATGTCTATCTACTTCACACTTACCAGATCTTATACTGTACTATTCAGGTTCCTGAATTTTGAGTATTTATAGAATTTACCCTTCTGTAGCCTTGGGGAATTCTCGTCCAAGGAAGCACCCCTCAACCAAATTTATTGTTAACATATATATTGAATTTATATAAGAGAAAATGTTAAAAAGCTACTTACTCTGTGCCCCCATCATTTACCTTCCACATTACGCGTTTATGGTAGGCCTTTGTCGTATGTGCTATGGCTCTAGCCGCCCTGGCTACCGTTGAAGGAGGCTTCGCTGGGGGTCACTCGAATTCGTTTCGCAAACAAGACGTAAGTTGTAGCAACAAAACGCATAAATATATGAACCCTTTTATCGTTTTAGATTCAAGTCTTCGTGAGCTGCATCTTTCCTCATTTTCACTAACGGTTGAATATGCGGGAATCATATCAGATCATATTTAGCCTGGACGTCGTATCGAATTGTTTCCTTCGTGTGCCCTTAAGATTGGAAACTTTATTATAATCACTCATTCAGTTCAGCTGATCACTTCAGCATGAGTATACCACGCCCGATATGGCCTATCATCAGTGTGCAATGATAATGGATCTGCTATGAATCGTCGTGGTTTGCAGGACTACGGTAATTACGCTTTCTCGTACGACATCGCCAATGCTCATGGAGCGGTGAATGGCCGCAAGGAGTCTGGAGGTCCCCATGGAGTCACCGGCTCGTACCATATCAAAGACATTGACGGACGTCACAGGACTGTGCACTATGTCGCCGACAAGGCTGGATTCCGTGCACAGATCAAGACCAACGAGCCCGGAACGAAGGTCCGTTTTCCGTAGAACATATTTACTGTCGTCTATATATCATAAAAATATACCCGATCTTCATTTGAGCCTAGTACTGCTTTCCCCTATTGTCCACGGCCCGATTCAATCGCCCAGTTTCGTAGCAAATATAATATTACCTGGCCGGACGATTTTGCTGTTTTCATTTGATTCTCACTATTTGTCGCCTATATTTCCTTGTCACTTGTATTCGACAGACATCGTATGCGGCCGCTGCAGCTTACTCATCAGCCAACGGGAAGGGTATCCCGTCAGGCGGCCTCCATGGTGCTGCCCATTTCGCTGGGCCCGTGTTTGCTAAGGCGCCTGTCGCCTATGGACATGGTTACGGAATTGGACCTGGATTCGGCCATGGAGGTTATGGACACGGTCACGGCGGTTATGGACACGCTGTCCAATACGCAACTCACGGCGTGGCCGCCCCCGCCTATGGCATAGGTCATGGTGGATACGGTGGCAACGGAATTGGCTTCGGTCACGGCCATGGTCACTTGGGTATCGGTTTCGGACACACGATTTCTCACGGAGGATTTGGCGGAGGACACCACGGCCATTTCTACGGATAGATTGGTTAGCGACTGCCAAAGATATTAGATTCTAAATCTGCCGGCACGGCACAGCCCGCAGGCGTACACGCGACGAACGCCACATTTATTAGGGGGGTATTAAATGCGTTTTACTTTATAGAATATACACTATAGGGTAAATATGTACATATTGTTCTGTGGCAAACAAAATGATTAAAAAAAGAAATTATTTCGGTAGCTCTTCGTTGGCTTCGATGTTGTCCGCAACCGAATTTGCAATGTGCGACAACTGCAGGCAGCTTTAAAGCAGCCTCGGATAAAACAATCAGTTAAACTGAATAGAATACTGTATGCCAAATAATCATGACTGATGCAGAAGCCTCGTGAGTTTCTACCGTCAAAGCCATAAGTATCAACATTGTGAAAACCACCAGCTCCGTTGGTTTTAGTCGGGCCACTAGCGTAGTACGGGCCACCCGCGATTGTCACGAGCGATTTTCAAGCTAAGTACTCAATCACCACGTGGAACAATGGGTTTTAAGCTAAACAAATAAAACAGTTGTAGTCTTTGCATTTCGTTATTCGAGAGTTTTCATTTGCTTCATATTCGACCAAATAAAAACGACTGAACCACCTAAACAGCTGAATGATATGTCATACAAAAATATTCATATAATTTACTTACACCCTTGTTAGGTCAATCTATTCATGATAAAATATATTTGAAATATGCAAGACTTAAGAAACGTCTCTATGAACACGTCAGTGGGTTAAGCGAGATATCTGAGCGATAAATCAGCGTCCAGGAGGAGATTCACCTGCGGGTGGCGCTGCCCAGTCTCGTTCGGCGGGTATCTGATAGCCATCGAACCATGAAGTTACCACGCCGTCGTCTGCTTGATAAGATTAAGCATTTTCCACACCATCAACGATGGTGACACCGTTTGCCTACGGTATGTCTCAGATTAGATCCATCATGTTTTGAGGCAATCCGGCCCACGACCCAGCTTGAAAAGTGCTTCAAAAGAATTGTACAAGCTGAAATACGTGGGGGGAGGCGGTAGAGCCTGAAGCCTTGCTGTTCCTTTCGGACGGTCCCCACATAGTCGATGTATACCCAGAGGCCCTAAGGGACAACTATGTAGGAGCGGCTCAATTTCGTGATGCCACGCCATTTGACGGATTATTTCGGGGGCTTGTAAAACGTAATGTTTTCCGCCACTTCACCGGCACACGATACTTCAAACGGGAAGTAAAAATTGCCAAGTTGTCGGGCATGTAACTCAATTTAATAATAACTCACAGATTTAAATCTTAGCCTTGTTACAAGTATAATAATGTTCGCTTCCTCTTTCGGTCAAATTGATATTGCGCCTTAGCGGCCTGTCGTTTTTTTTTTGTTTTTGCAATCAACCCACGATTCCTTAGTCAACTTCAACAGCTTCCCCTCAAGATTGATTCAATTATCCCTTGTAGACCATATTGTAATTCTAAAGCTGAGATACCACACTGGGAATTCGACGTAGTCTAAACCAATAATTAGCGACCATCTGCAATGCTGCCACAAAGCTGCATTTTGATAACATTCAGACGCCAACGAACAAATGCATCACATGCTGTACACTGCACTAATGTCCACTCTTACAAACACATCACACCCCCTTATCACTGTTGTCTATTCTACCGACGTTGAATCACCACTACTCCTGTACTCCTAATCACCACTGCATGCGCGCGTCTTCAGATTTCGAATCGCGTTAAACTGCGGAAGACCGCCGCAGCGGATTATCGCTAATCAACGGAATGACCGAACGGCATTCACATTCTCAATAAACAGCTGTTGGCCAAGTGACGTACGCTGATACGGAGCCACCGTAGAGCCAGCCAGTCATCAGCAGGCAGAGTTTCGCCAGTCCGTTAGGGACCACCAGCATCCACCATGTACACAACAACATGGAATTCTCTCGAGTAGGTTGATGGAGAGCAGTGACCAGCGCTCGCATCAGCCGCACTGTAGCGTCGTCATTATGCCGGACGGCCTCTGTTCCCGTACTCGCCCGGCTCGCGAAAGGTCGTGGACGCCTAAATGATTCGGCGGCAACGGCCCCTGTCACAATCGACGAGCTGATAAAAAGCTCAGCTAGTGCCAACGTGAATACGAGTTCAGTATGACGACAGTTCGTCGACGACAGCGTAACGCGACAGCTGAACGAGTTCGGGCGGCCAGTTGCTGTTGGTGTGCTCTTTGAGAAGAAGAAGAAGAAGAATTTCCACTGGTGCTCGAGCTGTCATTGGGAACGGTTCGCTAATTGGTGGAGCTGGCTATTCGATTGCCTGTCGTGGTCAGCCAATGGTACAATATCAGCTCAGTGCGAGGGTGCTACCGAAGGCCGGCGCAATATCTAGGAGATTTGTTGCGGCCCATTTCATTGCGCAGCGAGATGAACACGACACATATGTGATAAAATTGGTGAAGGTAATGATTATTCACACGATACACAATAGTGTCATTATATAGGCTATAGATGGAGACCGTCGTTCGTTAGATTTTCATTGAGTGTCCTTGTCATGGGATAATTTCAGAAGGTGTATTATGCTCAGTTAAACAGGCCTAATTTAAGCGAATTTCGTCATTGTATTAAAATCAACTGCCATTGTGTTTATCTACAGACCGAATTGATATTATATATTGAATAGGTACTTACTGAAACGGAACGAAGAAGATTCGGGGGTCTCTCCCGTGGCCTTAGAAGGGTTCCGCCGGAAAGTGCGGCCAGTGAGAAAATAAAATCATGTTCATACGACAATGTCGCATTTACCTAGCGTATACATTTCCGTTCATTTAATGACGAAGAATCGTAATATTATACTATATTACCTGATTGAGCACAATGCTGTCGTTCTTCGAAAGGCCATTTTGTTTGGATGGCCTCATTCGGTAGACAGCTGTACTGTAGAAAAGTGTAAATCGCTAGCAGCTATTAATAGAATTTTAGAGAATTTCGGCGCCGTGTCATCTTTGCGCCCGTGGAGCGCCTTTATTATTGGGATCCGGAAGCAAGCCAGTTCGTTCTAAGATTGGGTTTGATAAGGTCAATTTGTGTCAGCGCTGGTAACATATTTTGTATACCATTTATGGCAGTGTATTAGTCGGTTTCAGTTATGATTTCATCTAATGCTGTAGAACCTGCAGCTCCAAGGGAATTGTGATGAGTTTTGAGGCATGATTGCCTTCTAAGAGCCATAATGTGTCTGAAAAGGAACAAGGTTCGATAGTTCGTTGTATATGGCAGCGTGAAATGATCCGAAGTGGTGCTCCGTGGTGGTAATGTTTTTGCACTAGAGATGTATGAGCATAAGCGCTCGCGACAGATAGAAACACTCAAAGGTCATAGCTGCTAACAGCTGCAGATGAGTTATGCCTTGTTCTTTTCAGCCACCTTTTCACAATCATATTCGAAGACATAATACTGACGGTATTTAATTTCACTTCATCTCAGATGTCCTTCTATCGGTCTAAGCGCGATTTAATACGCTTCGTTATGAGAGCATTCGTTTGAATGCTGTTAGTATAGACTGATTAGTACAAAGTAGCCGAATAAAGCATACGTTCCGTTCTGATGGACACGGTAAGAGTTAGCGTCGTCGTTGAATCCTCAGAACATTGCGCAATTGAATCCAGTTTAGCGGGATTGGAGAACTAGATTATGGCAGTACTCTCACTTCGATGCCGTTGAATTTGCTGGTTTTTAGGGATCAAAATGTAACTATTTAGCATGTAACATAAAAATAACAACAACATAGTTTCTTTTCATACAGCAAACTGACACAGATACACACAATGGGAAAGTCTTCAACATATAAGTTTTGATTGTGTGAGCTCTATTCAATTTAGCGGGATGTATGGGCGGCACACCAGTACGCTTCATCGATAGACAAAATAGCGACACATTAATGCTTCGTGTGCTTGTTCTGCCTATTTAGCTTCACAATTCTCCTGCGAAGGAGCCTTGATGCACCGATTAATGAGAAAAACTCAAAGCTATGTTTGTATTACGTTTCGTTTCGATACTAACGTGGTCACAGGGAATCCTTGCTTCGCAATCACAGCCACAATGTTCAATGCACTAAAGAAGCTCGTAGGCAACGAGAATGCGACGGCCGGTTCCGTTCCATCAGGTGGTTCCAGTCCACGGCCTGGCCAACCTGCCGCTATCGATCGGAGCCTGCAGAAGATGTTTGCCAAAGGAGTTCATTATAACAGTACGTGCCCACGCCTGCCCTAAGCAGATCCAGATATTCCTTTCGGAGGCCCCATTGCAGATGCAGAAACAGACTATTCGGTTTGCTGGAATCGCCGTCCGTCCGACATTTGTCATCACACCATTTTTACCCTATCAAAGATCAGATTTATCTCGGTAATGTCGTGCCTATATTGCCAAGGGGAACATATCAAGATTAGACTAGCAAATGTGGCGTTAATTTGAGGCGAACGGTGAACGTAGTGACAGGAACTCACAGTGACTTTTCACTTCAGCCAGATTAATTAATTAATTGGTGCAGCGAAGTAAGCATTAATTGGTGAAGCGAAGTAAGCATATTGCCTGAGGGTTTTGAGGTTGTATTCTCGATTTCTGTCTCATGATTGAAAGTTTATCAAGTTTCTTTTGGCAAAGCACCTTTTGTGAATTTACTCCTAAGTAGTTTACGATAAATGTTTGAAAGGTTTTGCCTTCCATATTAGTTACGTATTTTTCACTATAATAATGATAGAGCAAAATATGTCTAACTTATATTTCATCTGTTTAGTGAAAATCGTTATAAAGGGCGACCGTAACGTTGGAAAAACGTGTCTATGGCGTCGCCTGCAGGGTGCCAAATTTGAATCGGACTATACGCCAACCGATGAGATTCAAGTGTGTCACATTCAGTGGAGCTACAAAGCCACTGACGATATTGTCAAGGTTGGTTACGATACAATTTGCACCGTAGGATATATCTAGTCCCTGACCTTTTTTGGTGAGGAAAGGTTGTACTCTGATCAATCCAGAATTGTATTAATCCCTGCAGCAATTAAGTTGTGTATTTCTTAGGAAGTTGTAATTATTCGCTCAATTTTTGAAGATTCTAGAATTCTTCTATAAATATGCTGAGTAGCATGTTAACTCAGAAAAGTGGCCTCGAGCTGCTCTCGACAAAAAGTAACTGCTATTCTCGGCGATAATACCGCGGATAGTCGTCAGTTTGAGGAACAAAGCAATCACTGATACTGTGTTGAAAACTTTCAGGTTGAAATATGGGACGTCGTTGACAAAGGCCGCAAAAGGCGACCACTTGATGGCCTAAAGCTGAATGGGGGCCCACCGGCAATGCAAGTACCGGAGGTCGTCACAGCCCTTGATGCTGAATTTATAGACGTTTATAAGGTTAGTGCGAAGTCATGCTTTTCCTCTACGAAAATGATTTTGCAGCTGGTCTACTAATTCAGACGTCACATATATAATATTAGCCATAAATCGCTGTCTTGTGTTCGATCTGGGAAGATCGTTAGCGAACAATAAATCTCACATAATCATCATGGTCACCACTTTTCGTTTTGCAGGGTACAAATGGGGTCATAATGGTGTTAGACATGACGAAGGCGTGGACATTTGAGTACGTTCAGCGAGAACTTCCTAAAGTGCCTGCACATATACCGGTACTTGTGTTAAGCAATCATCTGGATATGAAGCATCACAGGTGGGTACTACACTTCTCTTGGACTCTATTGAGAGTCAATGTATTTAGACCCGATATTTTGACTCGTTGATCTGGCGTCATTGCGCGGACTCCTCAAAGTCGCTGTTCCGAAAGGCTATCGTCTACTTTCCTGAACATTATAGATACAGTGATGTTGATTTGCGAGAGCTATTCGCCATCTATAGGCTCTGCGCTGATCTGGCCCACTCTATCGAAGTCTCCTAATGGCAGTATGCAGGGTGGAGTTCGTCCTGTTCTGGACGGAGTTAGGAACGGTTGCAACGAAGTGTGTAAAAATGACTTCGTTTTTGGTCATGATCTCTTTTTATTATTAATGTCCGTAGGGTGGTAAGTGCTGATCAGGTGAAATTCTTCGTCGAAGGCCTCGAACGGAACGGCGCCCCGGTTCGTTATGCTGAATCATCGATGAGTAACGGCTTTGGGCTTCGCTTTCTGCACAAGTTCTTCAACATACCGTTTCTACAGGTTCGAGATGTTGTTTTTAGTTAACCAACTGATTTGCTTGCGGTATTTTCTGTCATTTATTATCGAAACGTAAATGGGTATAATTGTTATCTGCAGTAGAGCGCAATTGTGCATACCACGAATGAATTATGTTTTTCATGTCGTTATGATTAATAGCGGTGCCTTCAGCTTACATATCTGTACATTTATTTCATGTAATTAGCTGCAACGAGGGTCGTTACTTGGACAGCTCGAACGGAACCGGTCCGAGATGGACGCAACTTGTGAGGAATTGGATTTTCTATTAGAAAGCGACGAAGCCAACTATGATCTGTTCGTTGATCGTCTTGGCCAGAGAAGACGACAGGTCGCCGACAGCTGTGCCAATAGTTAGTGTCTTTTCCTTGATTAATCATTTTCATGTAGATCAGCAATGACGGTTGAGCGCCACCATATGGTCACCGATTACAATGTTGTTAGCTGTTTGTAAAAGATAAAGGTACCTGTCACCTATAGGGGCCGTGTCAATGATCTCTACGCGTCAATATATCAGTACGTGGTATCACGTGACATATGCATAGTCAGCAACTAATTACGGTCTCACCTTTTCGATGTGTGTGTGTGTGTGTCCGCATGAAACTACTCGACACCAACTATAGTCGCCATGGTGCCAGGGGCAGCTCCAGGCAAGATCACCGGCGGAGGTGTTCTTCCGGCAAAACTCCCGAAAAGTGTATCGCTTCCTGCAGAAATCACGAACACTATTCTCAACAAGGGAACACTGAATCATCACCAAGCGATTTCGTCAGCCGCACCCAGGAAGGAGAAATCACCCTCGCCAACAAAGGGTTCCACGCAGAAGGCGCACCGCTCACCAGATGATTATGTCAGCGAAGCGATGGGTGGAGGAGACTTGAACAAGTTCCTCGAGGATGCTGACGAGGAGCCCTCGAAGGAAGCCAGCCCGGAGACTGACAGCGATGACGAAACAACAGGCAACCCGCTAGTGTGTGGGTTCCAGGACGAGCTTGATCCTGAAGACCTTGTCTCGCCGAAGGTGTCTTCGAAAATCGTGAGTCAGCAGCTAGACGCGACGGGGGCAGCGGCAACGACAATAGTACCAATCGATCCTGTGCCGAAAAAGGAAACGCAGGACACGACGAAGTCTCCCGCCCAACACCGTACAAGCGTTCTTAGGGGTAATGAGCCAGTCCTGCAACCCGTTCTGGTACGCCGGGTGCAGGAAACCTTGGAACAGCATTCAACCACGTCCACACTTGAGAAGACTGCCGATAATTCCTCTGCAGCTGAAGTAACCGAGGACCATGCCAGCCAAACGAGCTCGGTCAAGGATGATTTTGCTGTCGAGCTGAGGCTCGAAAGAGAGGAGCCTGACGGTAAGTAACGATTATAGTTATTCCCCCTAGTGTAGTTGAGTGGTATACGCAGAAACGCATCGGCAGACACGTTGTTCGATTCATCCTGCAAGAATTAGTTATGATGGGCGGTCATCATTGACACAGGATTCTGATTGAAGTGAATTCACGTCTCATTCACTTCTGCAGGCACAAGCTCACCGGCCGAATGGCAACCTCACGATCTAGACCAGTTGGAGAAACAGGCGTTTGAACGGCTTTCATCGGCAGAGGAGGATACCCAAGAGGTCAAAGAGGTTACGGACACTAACGATAAACGAAAACATCGAAAATCATCATCCTCGAAGAAGCTAAAAAAGGTAGAGCCTAAAGGGATTAGGACGTAGGTATCTGAATGTTTTCGGGCTGATGTTCAGCGTTGAATATTTAACGTCCACGGTACCGCTTTTAAATTTCATCGTGCGTGTCACGTCTGTGCGTTTGAAGAAAATTTTCTCCTCTCGGAAAAAAGGTAGTTAATAACTTTTCGGTGACCATAGATATTGGAATTTTAATTAGTTTGCTCGGTGTGCGATGGAGTATCAACATTTGTCGGCACAATACCAATGACTGCTAACCATTTTCACTCTACATCACAGAACGTTACGATTTCCATTCACGTACAAGTCCTAACCGAGTCGATCATCTGTTTAGGAAAAATCGTCGTCAGGTAAAGAGCGGGCAACGGTCGAAGAAGACGGATCTGGCGGTTCCGGTGACGATAAGAAAAAGAAGAAAAAGAAAAAAAAGAAATCAAAGGACAGCGAGAAACCATCTCCAGATGGGCGTAAGCTGATTGCAGAAGATCCCCTTGAGGCTTTCCTTAACGACCGTTCACACTATGAAACAATCTAAGATCTGGGACGTTAGCAATATCTTGGTGCATTTGTTCCAGTATTGATGCGATAACATGACGGACAGTTATGGAAGCTACAGCAAGTGGCAATGTTCACAGATGAATGTGACATATAATAGCAACGCCCCTGCTGAACACGCCGATGACTGGTAAACTGAGGCTGAGCGCTATGGGTTACAGGGCGATATTCTATTACTGGACTATGAGGGCTATAATAGTTAAGATTGACGAACACTGAGAAAATCAACGGACTCGATAGTCGTTCCCGATAACTCTCTGTTCCTCTCCATCTATTGATTAGCTAATTTCCACATACAGAATATATAATCGAATAAATATCACATAATTAGGATAAGATATGTAGCAAATCTAGGCGGTAATGTACAGAATGACCAATGATGAGACAAACAGCCACCATAGACGGCCTCGTTCAGCGAAACTCGATATTTCCATGGGGCACCTCGCCATCTCATCTGAGCTAAGAACACTTGTTTTTACTCGGTGAGAATAGTGAAATGTTGAACTATTGAAATGTGACAGAAACCCGTTATGGTGTAAACCGCTACTTAAGCTATAAAGCTGTGTTGGCACCCTATTGTGTCTGGCCAATAAGGTCACAGTGTGCTTCACAAGTTTACGATGGGTCCAAAAGTATCCATCTTTTGATTGATAGAGAAAGACCTATTAATGACTTTTGGCATCGCGTCTGTAGGTTCGATATTAATAATAATAATAATCACAATAATTGTAAAATAACAGTGATTCATACCGCTACTCAGACTGATTATACGCAACGAGAAATGTTGACTTCGCTACAATGTCGACTAGCGTATAGTGAGGTTAGAGTATTTCATCATATCACAGCGAGCTGAAAACGTAACTGCCAGCTGAGGCATATTTACACATACACGACATGCAGCCAATTTTGCGAATTCATCGTTGCCACCGCCCACATCGAGGGCAAGATTGACGGGAAGAGAGAGAGAGACGAAAATCAGCTAATGACTGAGCTGATTTCATTGCGACTTATGACTCACGACACTCATTAGTGTGAATCTGCAGAAACGGCGAGACACATACAGTTTATGCGTGTTATGAGAGAGGGCTCATTAAAGCGATGTTGGATGTGGGCACGAAACGTTGTCCTGGGCAGTGGGAGTCGAAACTTAGAACAAGGTTGGAACGAGAACACCATTCGATGGGAGTTGGTGGATGACAGCCACCACGTACCAATACATGAAGAAGAAATGACCTATGTTAGTGTCTCTATATTGCCTTGTTAGCTGTGCCGGGTGACACAGATATGAAGAACTTCACAGAGTGAAATCGTATTATATATGATGAAAAAAATCAACTCATAGGTATCTGATCCGAAAATTGGACAACGAGAGAGGTTCGCTTCTTAATCACCATATCCTTGATGTAGGGTTCTTCGGATGAATCTGCTTTCAACTAATGAAGGCGACTAGGTAGATAATGATGAAATTTACACAACACACATATATATATATATATATATATATATATATATAATGTCCCAGTCCGATATTATACGGGCTCTTCTTTTGTAGCTTTCGAAATCCTCATGAGAAGCTCTGTTGTTTTTATACTTCGGTAGTCCTTTCTTCATTTTGATTTGGTCTCTTTACAACCAAATGATTGGTCCGAATGGTTTGCACAGCGACTAATCATCCATCAGCCCCGTGTGCATCGGCCGAGACGAGATCGGCCGTAGACCACTTGGATAGTGAAGCTGCCCCAAACAGAAAATGAGGGCTATCAATTTTCTTTTCTAATTGACTGTTTACTCTCGGTTGTTTTTTTCCAAATCTGAATTTTCTTTTTCATATATATATATATATATATATATAACGTTGAAATATGTCAAAATTCGTCTAGGCCTGCTTGTCCAGGAGTTAGATAGGTGTGAGAGTGTGGGTGTATGCAAGCGCGTGTCTAGCTGTATGGCTTATTCTGAAGGTATTGAGTGGTAAATGCAGAGGGCGGCAATGTGCATGCCATCTCAGAGATTGATATTTTTTGGTCAGATATATCTAGTTTATATTATTAGAGAATATAAAATAATAAAGCGAATAGATGTGTCATTTTACGCGAATGACATTCTAAGGCCGTAGGAAAAATACAGCAGTCGTTGCCGGTGTATCGAGCAAATCTGCTTTGCGCAATCCACTCGTTAAATTGTGAACCACGGGCAGTGCGCAACGGGAAGCAACTCATTTCAACACGGAAAGACGAAGGTGGCCGATGGCCACAACAACAACAACATCTCGACGAATGTGATTCATAATATCAAATCTAGTACTACCGTGCAGAGCAATAGTGGCGTGTATGTCAAAATTGGGGCGTCAATCAAACCAGTACCAGTATCCAGCAAGTTGGAATCTCGCAAGACGGCAAGAACAACAATATTACTAAGTAGGACGAAAGACAGAAGCGAACGATAGGGGAAACCATCCAACCAAGCAACGCATGCCTTGTTCATCGAATGACGAATCTATTACTATATATAGCATATAGTGTATATAAAATACGCACCCAATAACGTGGTGATCATATAACGTTACTATTTTTACATCTGTCTATGTGTCTCTCATTTATCATTCAATCATTCATTGTGTGTAACCGGGTAAGACCGCGTGGAAAGGTTCGGTGATGTATTTGGTGTGCCTAGGTAGGTATTAGCTAGAGTTAGGTCGGGTATGATTCGTCGAGGGTGCGATTCAGTAACTTGCTAGGAACGCTGTCTTCAACTCTCTCAATGGTGAATCAATCAATTTATAAAAAAAATTGCACTCGAGCATACACATTTACCCCCTCCGCTACAGCAATCATCCCTCACATTTATAATTAGTTAGAATTCCCTTGACTCTATATCCTAGTTGTAAAGCGGCTTAATAGCGCCGGAGTTATGCTGGAAACATGGACAAGATTGCTGAATTTTCGGCTGCGCCTCCAATACAGCCGATGGCCCAGCTCGAAGAGGATTGAAAATGGTTCTTGAGCGTAGGCCTTGAATTGGGTGTCATTGCTATTGGTAACGCTCGTAGCTCTGTTCATTGGCCTGGTGATGCGAGGCATATCTGTTTCGATGATTTGATCATTGACCCTTCTCTCTCTCTCTCTCTCTCTCTCTGTGGATCTGATGAATTAGCTAACACTATGAAGAGTTCGTATAACGAATCAATGTCGCCGCCTAATGTTTAACAAGGACTTGTTTAATATTCCAATGTGTGATCATTTGACGAGTGTGTGAGCACAAGTGACACAAGCGAGAGAAACGCCTACTCCACTGAATTTTTGGGTGTATATATATATATATATATGTTGTATGGTTTTGTTAACGTCGTTGAGGCTATATTACCCAACAACTGAATGTAAAATGTTCTGTGGTGAGTCAATAAACATCGCAAACTTAAGTTACGAATCTACACGAAATTGTTGTCGTTCATATTATCCGTCATGATGTCTCGTTCTTAATGGTCGAGTTATTTTTTACTGTTCTTTCCGTGCGGATTTCACAACAGTTGCGAACATGACAAATAATATGTCTATGAAGTCAAACATTATTTCAATGAAACAAAAACGCCAGCTACACATATGTAATCATATTTAATATCGTATTTTATTTTTTCTTGAAAATCGTTGTGAGATATAAAATTAAATATGAAAATAAATTCATTCATTTATCGGTTATCATAAGCAGGTGCCGCTCGAACAGAATCGAGGCAGAGACCGCTCTCCCAAATTCCAAGTAAAGAGCAGTTAAACTCTCGACTTCTTTAAGACACATTCTCGGCTCAGAGCCTGGGGAAGATGTACTTCTGAGCAAGCGCTGGCACGGGCGCTCCAGACGGGATTCCCGGGAACGGACCCGATGCGGCGGCGATATCTAGGTGAGAATAAGCGATCGGCTTTGCGCTGTCTCGACCATGCTTGTCGAGGCCAGCGACACGGATCATGAAAGCGGCGGGGAACTGGTGTCCACGTGGCGTATGCGAAGAGGGCGCGTTGTTGCACTGCAGAATGTCCTCGTACTCGGACTTGCCGTCGACCATTGAGAAGTCTTCCCTGCGGAGTGTCGAAATCTCGAACATATCTCCAACCTGCTCACCCGCAGCCTGTAGCGTCTGTGGATAACAAGCATGCAAATCAGTACTCTCATATCTAACTTATTCGTAGCGAGTCGATGACTAGGTGATGTAAAAGGCTGTGTCATCATAAACCTAATCCATCTAAGCCTTCTGTGCTAGCTAGTGCCATTGGTTTCGCTCAGCTTCGCTTAACTACTCATTTCTGTTTAACGAATGGTCCTTCATTAAGAATACTCGTAACGAGGTCATGGTAAGTGACTCCCATCTAAGCGATCACACCGCTGACAGAAACAACTCTCGATGAGCATACCCAAAAGTAACTCTAGCTCATTTATGGCACGAACCTGCGAGGATTTCTTTGACTTAGCTGGTCCGTTATCCATCGTGATTGAGTAAGGCTCACCAACTGCAAGACAGGCATGACCGGTCAGCGTCGCAATGGTGTAGAGATGAGCCTTTGCGGGCGCGCCAGCCTCCAACACGCGCTCTTTCATCTCTGCCAGAGCGTCGACCATTGCCATACGGCCCTCGGCGTCTGTGTTACCCACCCTGGATACGAGCGGAGAATAGTTATGGTGTCAAACGTTTCTTGACAGGTCTCCTAATTGTAACATACGTCTTAAAGCGAGATGACGATAAAGCAGACACTTATCTATATAGACATGTACAACAAATATATATATATATATATATATATATCAGCAGTTCACAGGGCTAAATAAAAGAGCAGACTGTCCAACCTGATGCGGACGCCAGCCCTCGATGTGATCAGTTCATCGGCGACGTAACTGTCCGATCCAACCGAATTCCTGACCATGCACATGGCTCCCAAAACGCGAATGTTTTTCGGCTTGGCAGCGGCGAGAGTTTGGAAGAAACCAGCCACAGCAGCCGAACCGCACTTATCGCGGTGCATTCCAGCCATAATGCCACCGGCCTTAATGTCGGCGCCACCCGTATCGTAGGTCACACCCTTGCCAACAAGAGCCAGAGTCTGGAAGACGGCGAAATCGTGCAAAGATTAGTGTCCACCACCATCTCTTGTGACTCAGTTGTAACCAACAGAACAAGTAGTAAACAGAAACTCGTTCTGGATGTAGAATGCCCAGAAGAGACGTTCTCTCTATTGTGGCGCTAATATTTCGTCACTTCAGGTAATAACAGGGCTCCTTATAGACACACTCACTTCATCGGCGGTACCCTCCTTATACTCCAGGAGAATCATTCGGGCGTTGTGACGTTTCACGTGGCTTGCGCATCGGTCAACGGCCGCCAGGCAAGGATAGTTTGCCTCGAGTTGTTCGCGATTAGCCACCACCTAAAGCAAAAACAAGAACAACAACAACAAGCGCATCTTAGCTAATTATAATTGTTAACAGAAGAAGATGTCCATCTTTTCCTTATCTCCCTGAGGCAAATATCGCCACGTTGGAATTGTTGCGTACTTATTACAATACTCTAGAGCAGCAGCGGTTCCTCGCAGCTTGATTTGGTGGAAAGACAGATTCTTACAATGTATTCATTATAGGTAGGTGCAGAATTGCTATGATTGCCCACGAAAGTACCTTAACAGTGACAGGCGAGTTGGCAAAGAGCTGGGTGATGTATTCCTCTACTTTCGGCGGCGCCATTCGCTCGGGATCAGAGCCTCCAATATCCCTGCAGGCAATACGGCCACTTTCCACATCGAGGATATAGCGGAGTCGGGCGGCATCACCAGCGAAGTTCAGAAATCCAATACGTTCCACCTATTGATAATATTTAATTTATTGTACAGATAAATAGATATAGTTGCTTTCGTTAATATATCCAATGAGGTTAGGCATAAGTACAATTAGTTGATACGGCAAAACAATCTCCTGCGTGGCATTCTTCAACAGCTTAAGCACATTTAAGGGCCGTCGTCAATCATTGCTGTTTATCGAGTTGATTATTTTGTACGGTATTGTGCCGTATATTTTGTTATTCAATACCTTTCGCTTGCGGTCAGGGACATCCTCGCGGATTTCTAGTGGTACGTAAATCGCCTCAAGAGCGCCAAGCACAGCAGCTGAGTCGACGTTAAGGTCGGTGTAGTGCTCGAAGGGTCCCACGGGAAGCGATACAAGAGGCCTTTTGGAACCAGCAGACAGGGATCGTTTCACACCCTAAACGGCAATCAATCAAGAGTTCGGTTAGTTACTCTGAATAGAAATAGCGGTGTATTCATGGCTAATACATAAAGGTATATTGCTTTATTAAAGGAACTGCAATTTTCGTGTAGGTCAGTTGTAGACGTTGGCGGTTGGTTGGGTTTGGCGGTAGATTGCCTCCCCCAAAGCCGAAAGTTTGAAATCAATTTTCCGGGCTGACCCACAGCCAACAGTTAACGTCCACGGTACTGCTTTCGGCAAAGCCGAAAGCTTGTGATATTGGGACTAAAATGTGTCTGTTGCTAATTTCGAGCGTTGCATCAATAACAGCTGGTCGCTAGGATGCTTTGATACCTTGAGTGCGGCGTCATAGAACGCTCGAATATCATCTTGATCCCGGTTCAGAGGACCCGTTGGCGAGTAGATAACACGCGTGCCATTAGACGTCAATACGGTGATCTGCAACGTGTGATAGAATACCCGTGTCATTAGACAAGTATATTGACAAAGTATTGCCATACGGTGGCGGCGGCTAGTAGACAATTGCCCACAATAAAGTTGCAGTTTAGGAAAATAATTGTGAAATCTTGAGATTATCATAGAAACAACTTTCTAGCAAATAGACATTTGTTTTTCTGAGAAATGCCTCCTGATTAATTTGCATAACAAGATGACTGTTATCTGCACGTGTATTCCTCACGCAAATTCCCGAGCATTAATGTGAGTTTGGATATGTGTATCCTAGGTCACAAGTCTTCGAAAATATCACAAACGGCTTGAACTACCGCTGCAGAGCTCCGTAAGGATATGAACAGGTATGACAACTAGTGACTCACGCATCATATGATAACTCAGCCAGATTAGCTTGAGTTTACATCATCATCGAGCGCTTGT
This sequence comes from Stratiolaelaps scimitus, assembly GCA_019614645.1. Classification (NCBI taxonomy): domain Eukaryota; kingdom Metazoa; phylum Arthropoda; class Arachnida; order Mesostigmata; family Laelapidae; genus Stratiolaelaps; species Stratiolaelaps scimitus. Next base: position 38,688 of record JABWDB010000119.1, read on the forward strand.
GGAAATAATTTCGAAAATGTCGCCGCTAGTTACAAAAGGAAAGCTCAGAGAAAAAAGCTTGGTGAAATGCCAAAATTCGCCAACGCACACCGTTGCAACAAACTCCCAAACGAATGTAAAGATATTATCTGTAACTGATCAGATGTACCTAGCAGTGTTCAATTCTACTTTATTGCTATGAATTGAATCGTAATTATATCCAGACCTATCTGTACATATTATACAATACATACCTGCTTTTCAAAGGCGGAGTCCGTCTTCTTGGCAGCCTCGAGCGCGTCCGCGAATCCGCTTGCTTTGGCCAGCGATTTCGGGCAGAGCGAACTCCCAACGATCACGACGGAATCATACTCGCCCGAACTCAGCGACTCTTCGATCTTGACGTTCGCGCCTAGAAAATCGATGCACTCTCTTGCACCCGCCATCGTAGCACTGAGGAACAACAATACCCAACGTCACGAACAACAATAACAAAAGCGTGGGTGTCAGAAGCAAGAAGTGAACAAACCGAGTGGCATAGTATATAGGATATTGATGTCTCTTAGAATAGCCTCACGTGCTTGTTGTCGCGTTCAACAACAAGCACGTGAGGATATTCTAAGGGACATCGACATCTTATACCTCTACGACAACCTGGCCAGCGTGAGATAGATGAGACGCGATTCGTTCCACGAAATACCATGCACAATCAACTTATGAATATATCGGTCTACATCCAGACATCTCCGAGCGGGTAAACGCGCTGTGCTCAGACGAAGCGAACAACTTTAAAAATCCATCAGCTGAATATCATCAGTCGTCTTTACCAGGGATCGAGCGACATCGCTGCCTTCTCTCAGCAGCGATCGGATACAAGCACGGAGCAGAACGCTATGGCTGATGACTCAGAGGAGGAGAGATGGTGAAAACGTGGTTTCTCGTTCGCTGTCAAGCAGGATCACCGCTACCGACGCTCGGAATGATCGACTACTGTTCGTTGTTCGTTAGCTTATTGATCGAGATCGTTCTTTCGTGACGGGCGTGATTGCGGCTGATCTCTCAAGAGCGCCGGGAGGGCGAGACACTCCTCCGCGACGACGTCATGGGGAAGAGACCAAGAGCGAGACAGCGAGATTGACATCGATGACTGTATCGCTACACCTCTTGTAGTCTGACAATCCAGCGCAGTGGAAGAAACAGTGGTAACAGTCAAAAGCAGCAGCGGCTGTGGCAACCGGCAGCAGAGAGGTACGCATTATCTCTGGCTGACCGCTCAGTCGATGATGGCGCCAATGGAGAACGTCGAACGCCTCTCAAGGAGTTCTCCTCGGTTCATCTCGACGTCTCGACTCAACCTTTGACGGCAAGAGAGGAGCGCTTCGGTCATTCAAACGTGAAGCAAAATAAAGACAAATCTCACCAACGAATTCATCTCTGTGCGTACATCGTTCAACGGTAAGGAGAGATAGAGAGAGAGAGAACAAAAGGAAGCTTCGATTGCTCAGCTGTACCATACTGAAAGAGTAGCATACATTCACTCAATGGACAACAACCACTCCACTGTCCAGCGAGCACCGTTTCCCGTCTCGCTGTCCCAGTCTGTGCGCTGCTATGGAGAGAAAGGTCACTGACTACCAAAAATAGGCAGCTAAGAAGCCCGAATCAGCGAACCCTGCACCGCGCTATGAGGAGTCTAATCTGTCTAATCACTGCGCCCACACGCATGCTGACTATCACAGCCGTCATGGTTTATCGGAAAATGTCAGCTACTTGCGAAGTGTTATGTCACGTTGTGCCGTGGAGTTCGATCCGATTAGATTCGATTCGACGAGCTAGACATATCAACGAAGCTATTCTATGCTCTAGTGCAGAGTGGGAGACGTGGGCCATACAAAACGAGCCCACTGACGTGACGATAGATTGATAACATAGCGGTCATCCGCTTACCTCTGTATCGTCGGCGATCGGTACGGCTGAAAGGAACCTGCCGTAAAAGGTAGTGCCATCGAAACAAGTTAATAGCATTCCACTGAGATGATACAAGTCTCAGTTTGGTTATGGCGAGCAAACAGAGAGAGTGAGAGATAGTCGCCTTCTCTCGAAACGAAACTCTGCAATAACGCCGACCTGACAAATTAACGCATGTGAGAGCTGCTATATATGGTAAATGTATATATATATATATATATATATATCTCGCAAGGCTCAGAAGGTGCATCGAGTTTTCGTGAAGAGCAGTACAGTGTTCATCACAGATGTACGCAAATTCTGGTACGAACGAAGCAACTTGACCATCTTACATCATCCGTGTGTTGGCTATTGATGATTAAAGGGCATTCAATCCGATCCCACATGTTTGTCGTACTTAACATGGAGTGATTAAATTATGAAAGTAAACAAGTAACTCGGATTTTTAAGCGAGCACAAATCATGGCATGAACATTGAATGGACAAGGGACCGTTGGAGATAATGCCTTCGTACAAGGCATAGTGTGCTATGAACTAATCGAAGTAGATTACTGCCTTCGATCAACAATACGATGCAATGAAGCAAACTGTACGCTTTCAGCTTCGTCGGCATCTGGTGGATTTGTAATACTCGCCCACACAAGGCTATAAATGATACGAGAAACGATCCGTTTTCTGAAGCAATACCGAAAGTACCCTGGGCGTCAAATGTTGGTTGAGCAGTAGAAAAGACGTGTGATTTCCGTTCGTATACTCCCTCCACGAAATAACTAACCAATTGGCGATCTGCAATTGACGGTCGTGGCATCATTTTTCACAACGGTCAACAGCGCTTAAAAGACGTGTCGATAACTCAACGAAACCGTGTGGGCCATTAAACAAAATACGATTTTAGAGTATAGATATACAGCCAATACTTACTGGATTTTCTATCAATTGAACAAGGCATCGGTGCAGTGGTATATTAAGGTAATCGAAACCGCTTATGCTGTTACAAGTTTAGGAAAAGATGCAAGCAGCTGTGAGGAGGTTTCGACGGGGAAGCGAAATGCTCGACCCTAGAGTCCAATGAGTGTTACTCAGTAAAGACGACAGTAGTTAACATCATTGGTTTATACGTTCGCATAGTACCTACTATTGGGGCTGTCTACACTTGCAAGTTCTACAATGCTAATCTGTCGCCCTGATCTTCTCACAATCACGCAGAAAGCAAATGAAGCCCACGCGTACAATACAGGGGACTCGTCACGGTATCGGATCTAACAGGAAATTCCGAGCACATACGAGTTTGTAATGACACTTTGGGTTCAAAGTTTGAACATCAGTGAACTGTTTACCCCACAAATGAAGACTAAACAGATTTATTCAAACTATACACACAGAAGATAAGCAAATGTATCCTGCAAATTAGACGCAAGAAAGAATATAATTTTGTCCATTTCCTCCTTCTCACAGGTAAATCATAGGTAAAAAAAGTCAGACTGTTGGTGAAAGCACTGCAAACCAACAGCTCGACCATCACCCACAGAGCGCACGAAACAGGCTTCTGCCCAAAGGATTAATTGCAATAATCGATCACGGATGTAACGGAGGAGAACCAGCATCCACTGCAACAGCCATGTACCTTTACAGAACGCTGGGTACGTGCTGTAAAATTACAGTTCCAAGAAAAATCGGTGGGAATTTGATTTTGCAACTGGATGCGGGCCGCACCGAGAGACGCTCAAGCCAATTGTACTAAACTATAGTGCAGTTTCGAGGCCATAGGCTATCTGCAAACATCGGAGGCTAAGGCGCCCGGCTATAAAACACTACCCGGAGTTGTGACAAACCTTCCCTAGAGATCGAAGTAATGCCAAGCTTGCCTACTCCAGGGAAGAGATAGGCTCTCAGCAGAGGATGGTGGTTTTTAGTCGGCAGAGGCGTTTTGTCATCCAAAATATTTCCTCCTCTCAAAAAAAAAGGCTATCTGCAAAAACGAACACAATTAGCTGTGTTTCGTTCACAAGTTCGTTTTTAGCACACCCACCGTGTTCACAGGAGCTCGAGATGTCACCACGAACAGGATCGCTTTGCGTGCGCTCTGCTATTTAAGCTGCTACAGTTTGCACACAGGCTATTACCGAGCCATTATCTCCTCTGCCGCAAATCCCATCCCATGTGGAATCTGTACCGGTTCGAAGATAATCTAATATTCGATCTAGGACGGGATTAAGTTTCGCACTGTGAATGCGCGCTCTGCAGTGCCGAGCGTTAAGCAGACCGACAAATCGACAGGCACTCAACTAAGGTAGTTTAGCACTTTCACAAGAATGCTCAATTATCACTGCAGCGTTTGAGATTCGAAACTCTCGCAACTAACCCGCAAACGAATCCGCAAAGTAATGCGCCCACAGTAAATACATAAGTGTAAATGTAATTTTTTCCAACTCGCAACCGTTTGTTGGTCTATGAGCAGTCGGTCGGACGTGTGTCGCATTTTTTGCAGAATTCTGCAGCACCCAAAATCAGACGCGGATATAGATTTAAACATAGCTAAAAAATGCGAGCAAGCGGATTCCGCTCATAATGACCTAATCTATGAAAGAAAGATAATTCAGCATTTACCTATTACGGCTACATGTCCAGCACAACATTATAAATGAAGAATAATGGGATTTGGAGCTCTCAAATAATCTCAATCAGTTATTTCAGCAGAAAGCCGCCAACTCGCAGGTAGATTTGACACTCGGAAAGGTTGCCTTTCGATCGCGAGGGCTTAACTGGGCACCGGCCTACTGTGACACCGCAGATTGAACCGCACGCTGATAGCCAGCGTGGACTTGCTATATACTCGAGTCAATATCTGTTACACATACATGGTCCCCGCGGGGGCCATTCACGGCAAGATTTTGCAAAATACCCAACAACAACAACAACAACAACTGTCATATCTTCGTCGTCTCGCAGCGATTAAGCCGAAACGCTATGATCTAAACCAATACAATTAGTTAAACAAGCACTGTCAACCGATCAGCGCATTAAATTGTACAGTTTTTAGGGCCATCACAAATTGTCGTTACGTATAATGTAAGGCAACTTCTATCAGCGCCTTGATATCCACTAGTTTAGTCTTTCGGAACAATGCCAAAAGCAGTTAAATGTTGACTGTGAGTCAGCTCGGAAAATTTCATAGTTTAGCTAACGTATGTATGTATAGCTCTTATCCATTGAATTTGAGTTCGTTTTGTTTTTGGTTAACAAAAAAGCTAGTTGTCGCGCTTGACGAAGATAGATGCAAATGACGTTGGCAAAAATGAAAATTAAGATGCATTCATCGATTCCTGTTTCAGCCAGGAAAATGACGAGGGTAATTGCTTATAGCAAAGTTTGTTTATAACAAATTAATTTAGACAGCTGGTATATATATATATAGACTCTTCTAGAGCAGGAGAAACTATGCGCCGGGTTTGGGGTGTACAATGTCGAAATGAGCCATTATGTGATGTTGAACTTTTCTTAGTTCGGTCAACAATTAACTTACGTGAAAATTGATCAGCTGAACGAAGCATAACTTTAGCCCCTGACATTCAATTGACACCTGTATTAATTATGCCCCACATTTCGTGCTGCCAACGTCACAATATGAATGTGGACCGCTGTCTTGGCAAGGTATACGTTACACCATAGCACATCCTTCAGTCACGATGTTAAATTGTCAAATCATCATCCTCATCACCGTTTGACACCAATTGCAATAAGACATAATTAGAAAACTCTCAGAATCGACCTCTTGTGTACCATTTGTGAATAGACGTCGTATAGCGTCTGCGGATTAGCAAGCTCTGTGTTCCGGCACATGGCAAGGCGGCACACGCCGGCTGGCTTGAGTCCGCAAGAGGTTTCGCTATTCTCGAGAGAACCACTGAACGAGCGCACGCGAGCCGATGTGTGCTGGCGCACCTGGCAGTATTCGCTGCATTCGTTATCAATCGACTTCCAGATATTTGGCTCAATCGGAGATAACTAGCGAATAGAACTCGCGGGTGGCGTGTGACCGGCATTATCGCACATCCACAATATAAACAATGTGCTCAGCCCGTTCATTTCAAAGGATTGCACTCAAGACAGACGGATGATGTCGTCTGCCATGAGGAGATGATAAACGTCCCACAGCCGACGGAAGGTTAGATAAGGGTGAGTTCAACTCGAGCTATTGGGGCACTCGTATTTCGTTACGTCAACTGGGGCCGCTTCGAAGCCAGAGTCGACATGACAATCCACTATGAAGCGAGGATCTGGATGCACTATCGCCATCTTCACTATGGGATGCACCCCATACGCTGGTAGAATACAGTGGAGGCTTATTGCCGTATCGGTTCGCCGTTGACAGCGTTTTTTGTCTACTTGTATGAACTATGTGGATAATACCCGAGTGTTTTGAGTTGTAAAGTGTACACTAACACGTCTGAGGTTCAAAGTGAGGCTTTCTACCTGCCAGTAAGATGACAAGTGATGCTGAGTTACGATGAACTCCTCTCGGATGGATGGCTTACGTCTGGCACTAACCTGATCAGTTGATGTGGCCGGGCGGTGCACAGCCGTGGTGAGGAGGAGAGCAGCTTCTTGATGAGTTTTCTGATCGTGGGTCTTGCATGCGCCTGTACAAATTGTCAATCATTGCCACTGCTTAACGATGTCCGTTTGTTAGCTTTCTTATGGAATAAGATCATAGATTTATATTTACCAGTGTGTACATAACGCGCTTTGACACTTTTCGGCACTTATCCTTGGGACATGATGATTGCATTGAGTAGCTATTCTTTGAAAGGGTCAAGCTGGAATCGGGCATGAACACTGGAGTTCACGACTGGGGTATTTGCCACGGTAGTGTGAGACTCGTACTCATTAAAACATTGAATCTTTACTTTGGGCTTTGTCCTGTAACCTATTGTATATTGCTTCAGACGAATATTTGCAGAGAGTTGGCCAGGCGCTGACATCATTCCAGTTCCTCATTCCAGTCCATCGTCTAACCCTGTACCACTGAGTGCAGAGGATTATGTAGGTTGCTTAAGTAAATAAAACGGTAATGTTGATGTAACAGTACATGGATGAGTTTAAAACATTGATTTCCTAAAAAATAAATATGGGTATTGACTCAATTCTCATATTAAATTCGCAGAGAGATACGAACTTTATCGTTGGTTTTGAATGGAACAAATATTATCCCATCATTCTTTTGAGAAAACATATCAGGTTACCCGGCTCCCTATGAGGTTTTGTTAAGAACCCATTTTTGGGGCTGAAATTTTTTAGATCGTATTTGTCAAAAGTCAAATGTCGTCGCAGTAAAAGAACCAACAGATAGAACCGCGCGGGCCACTTATTTGTGCATCTTTTTCACAAACAGCTTTTGTTATTTTCCCCCATAACTGACGAAGTTGTCCTTTCTAAAACGCTTTCCTCTTTATGCTTAAAGTTATCAAGAAGTTTTGTTATCAAAAAGTTACCACGAAATCCTTATCTTTATCGTAACTGCTAGCAGGTGAGAGCAGGACTTTTGTAGTGCAGGAGTACCTAGGCTGAACGGTTGCTCTGGAGACTGGTCATATTTCCGATGTACTATCAAAACTATAATCAGAAGGTATGAAGCTGGGAATAAGTTTATGTCTTGCTTAGAAGTTTCTGTACTTCTGAACAGGCCCCCGAAGATGGCGGAACGATAATGTGGGTTGCTTAGCGCTCTCACGGTCTGGTTTCTACACTATTTGAGGTTGGGCTGCTCGCATCCAGATCATTTAATTACTATAAATTAACTAGAATGGTGCTAAGAAATACTTCATTTGATGTCAACATCAACAACATAGTTTATTGAACGAGTTTAAACATTTGTGAGGGGCATATACGTGTGTGTATATATATATATAATGTAGCGGTATATTTTCAATGTCGCGCGCCGTGGTTCGGTCGGCTAAGTCTCTAGCTGTAAATAGCGAGAGAGAGCTGGTTCAAACCCAGAGAGATTAAATAAAGTATTTATATTGGCTGCTTATTATTATTATTATTGTTATATTAAATCTTTCTGTTTCGGAATATGCCTCGAAATATTCTATGACGCAATGGCTGACCACACCAAGTTAGTTCTGCATATACAACTCTTAAATCTTATCGTGTATATATTTAGCAAGTTTCATTGACAAGTTTCATGTCAAACTTGCGTGGACGGTCCAGCAAAAACAAATCTAGGATGCGTTCCCCACATATAGGCTTGTTACAGCTATGTTTTGACACGATGATCGTGGTTACGTGTTTGAAATATCCACGTTCACGCATAATCCATTAACCTGTCAACGAGGTATCCATGCACATTATAAATTATACCTAAAAGAAATGACGACACCATGCTCGTTTCAACATCAACAAGTTGGTTTAGTGAACGATCTTAAAAGTACACTGAGGCTGCATATCTTGTATATATTGGCCGCTCATAATTAATATTACCATTATATCTCTCGCCATAGGAATATTCATCCAGATTCGTGTCTTTCTCAACGCTAATACTACGGCTTCTACTATATGAGCTGCCTGATTCGGGTGGCCAACGCCAACAACAGACGTTTCTTGTTCTCGTATGCACAGCGTATCGTACATATTCTTTGCCACAACGAACTCAAGTGACTCCTCATCACGCGTTGGCGTCACCTTGCTTCAGAGCACGCCCAGTGGTTATAACCTCGTATGTAAGTATGGGCTAACATCGCTTGAATGCTTATACTTTTGGACACGACACCCCTATGGATGACACAATCACCCTTCGGGTGGAATCACATTGTCAACGAGCGGGTCGTATATTTCACAGCTTCTAGCAGAATAGTACCGAACGCCATTAGTTGTAGTCAAACCATCCGTGATCAGCATTGCCCAATAGCCTAAGTCTAGCCCACACACACATATATATATATATATATATATATATTTATATATATATATATATATATATATTTATATATATATATATTTATATATATATATGTGCGTGTGTGTGTATATTGGTGTCGTGTATTAGTCGTCTATTTTGTATTATGTACATCGCTAGTTACACTTAACCTATATCGTCCGTTGTTCTTCATCTATTCCAATACACGTGCGCACTAACGGATAATCATTCATTACCCGATTGGCTCTGCCCGATTGAAAATAGGCTAATAATCACCAACAGTCAACAACAAACGTAGATCAAACTCAGCCCTAATACACCAGGGAATCTTCTTCCCGCAACAACATGTCAGAGATTAGCAAAAAATGTCGCTAAATGCTGCACGTACGTGAATGAAAGCAATCGACAGAGATCCGGCACGTCACGGCTGTACGCACTACATATATAAGTTGTATGATTCTAGGCAGCTGGTGGTATATTGTGCTGACGAGTTAAATCCCTCGTAGGAGCCACTCATCGCTGCTCTCTGTTTCTCGTATGTGCTCTAATTAGTATGGGCGTTTACGGCACGGGGCTTATACTACATCGAACACACACAGCTTCTCATTTTGCACCGTGCTGTTCGTCAGCGTTTTCTTAATCAATTTTTTTTGTCCTTTCGAGAAACCCAACTGGACAAATTCGTATGTATATTGAGTACAGACACGCTCGTATTTGCGGAGACTGCGTATGCGTTTGTACGAATTTCGAAAAACTCTGGGTCATTATTTCAACAGTTTGTGCAACACCTGTTCCCGGGTTCCACCTTCCTCTTTCTTTCTTTCTCTCTCTCTCTCTCTCTCTCACGCGACCACCTTGTCTGGCTACAAGGTGCCTTCTGAAACCCTATATTGGTATTGGGGGTAGTCCTATCAGTGCCTCTCCCCCGCCGGATCTATTTGTTTTCACCCGAAGCAAAAATAAATCTCTGCCACTTCACTAACATTTATAACAACAGCTTGCCATCTGGCTTCACTTGAAGCTCTCACAGGTTCAACTCAACTCACCGTGACAAGAGCAATGAGGTAACACACACACATGCACAGATACACGTAGCTAGAGCATCTATGATGCCACGAGAATAACAGCGTGGACACCCCGTCTGCATACGCACTTATTGGTTGGAGCAGGGTTCGAATTCAGCTCGTTCTCTCCACAATGGAAGATGAACAGTTACTGTTCGAAGAGGTTGGCCGACAGCACCGACATAGTTGTCTCCAGGTGGAAAACGATTTCGCTTGCTATTTTGCAGAGAGCGACTCTGCGAGTTTTGTTCCCGTCCTGGTTTTTGTAAAATCTCATGCGGATTGATTTATCCGACCTTACAGCGAACGCGTCCTCCTCACAACGCCTACTCGCATCTGCTGTAATTATTATTATTATATTAACGAGTGTGTCCCTTCCTGCATAGATCAGGCGCGATAGCAGCATGTGATATGCTTTAAAAATATAGCTATTTAATTCTATGGCGCTACAGAATCTATTTTTATAGCTCGCTTTCAGCATATTTTCGCTCATGTGTCAAAGTCGCCGATATTTTTTGGTTCACATTTCAAATTGCGTACTTCCGTCTGCAAATTCTTATGGATCTGCCATCGGGTTTGCCCATTCGCTCTACAGTGCCGTAGCTCATCTACGAATGATTTCATTCGCTAGCCTAACTAACAACGACAAGTATATATATATATATATATATTCTTGGCCGATAGTGGCGGTTTTGGTATTCGAATGAAATTCAACCGTAATCCATCCTGGCTTTTTTTGAACAATACATTATTTCGTTCGTTTACAAAGCCCAGTAGAAGAGGCGCTTCCGAATTGAAAAATACCACTCCGTAGTGGTACGCTGCCTGTATATCTTGTTGGTGCATCCGCATGAGGTGACCATTTGCTCCATGTTGCATATAATGTTGCCCAACGAAGTCTGCATGTTGACTGCGAAGGTAGATGTTGGCCGTTAATCGAGGTTGACAGAGGGGAGTTCAGCTTGACTCGTTTACGTCGGGAAACGGCGCCAGTCATTTGGTGTAGTCTTGACTTCTTTGATCACTGCATTTCTTCTAGCGGACTTTAGTTTTTGCCATGATACAACGTTGGTTGTTTCCTGTGCTAATCTACGATGCCGATAAATTTCGGTAGCTCGCGAGTATGGCGATACCGAATGCGCTCATGAAGAAGATGCCCATAGGCAGTGAGGACACTCGGTACCACTGATCACCCATAACTCGTTTCCGACGAGCGGTCGAATTTAGGTCTTCCCAATGGCGGCTACGCTCGATCGCTTGCTTCCAGCGAGAGAACTTCCTTTCCCGTTCTTGTCTGAAACGAAGCCAGTACGCAATAATTCAATTGGGAGATTCAAATACAAGCTGTCTAAATGCAAATCGCTGTTGGTTGGGGCCGCCCGATAGCTGTTAGGTTGAACTTTGACTTTCGTTTGTGGCTGGTCCTCTAGACTCGATTCCACCAGACATTTCTCGGCACTTACCCGTGTATAGAATTACTGCGAGGAATATGTGGAAATGCACAAATGTCTGAGGCCGCGGCAGTGTTTGAACCTGCGACCCGGGACAAACGGAAGTCTAGGTTGAACATCGAAGACGCCCATTTGGTTGGACGACAGACATCGGCGCTGTATTGTTCTACATGACTTGCAAACGAATCATATAGAGCTTACGACCCAATGACTCTCATTGGATGACTCAGGTGCAGTTCAAGCAACAAGAAAAGAAGCATTGTTCCCTGTCATAGACACGCTCACACACACACACACGCACTAGCAGCGCAGGACACTACTCACTTGACAATTTGTGGCTCAAAGGTATCGCTGACAGCAGCGGCCACTTTCTGCATCTCATCGAGCGACCAAACTCCAACGCCCTTGGCTGCACCGGCCGCCACCGCGGCACCCAGAGCGGTCGTTTCCAGCATCTGGGGTCGAACGACATTCACCCCGAGGATGTTCGCCTGCAGCTGCATCAGGGCGTCATTTCGTGCCATTCCGCCGTCGACTAACAGTTGCTTGAGCTCAACCCGGGTATCGGCGTAAACGCATTCAATAATCTCTTTAACCTATGCAACAAATATATACATATAAAATAAATAGACGGTTATGGACACGCAGAGGTGGAATGATTGTAAATTGTAGCCAAATCTATCTGGCGACATTCGAAGAAAGTATTGAATATCTTCAAGTTCATTGGCGTCCATGTAATTTGTTTTGGGGTGTCCGTGAATATGAACAACGGGTGGTTTTTGTGTGCCAATATTTAACAAAAAGATATAACACGGCTGAGGGAACCGAGAACCCAAGCAAGTTTCATTTAAGAGTCCCATAGATGGTCTAGTGGTGAGCGTCTTGGACTGCTAGACCGGAGGAACGCTGGGTTTAAATCCTGTCAGACGCGTAGAATCTTTGGAGTTCTTTATCATCTTTCTTTATCTGAAGATTCTTGCCAAGTACGAGGAAGGAAAAGAATACGCAAAGGTGGCCCAGACAGGCCCTTATAGTGATACCTAAAGGTTAAGAGCTGAGACCTGTCAGATAGGGGTGAACAGGTGAGGGTCAGCTCGAAAAACAATTATTTTAAGTTTCATCTAAGAGGAAAACATTGAGGAGGAGGTACCTGATAGCAGACGCTTTCCAGGGTAGCCCGAACAAGATGCTCCTTTGTAGTAAACTGAGTCAATCCACAAATAACACCCCGCGCCGAGCTCTCCCAATATGGAGCATACAAACCGCTGAACGCCGGTACGAAGTATACGCCATGGGTCGACTTTACACTCAGAGCCAGTTTTTGCACCTATCATACACACGGGGACAGATGAGGCGACATTTATAGTTTAGAAATACGCGCTATAGCAGTAATTATCGACTGCGCTCTGCGAACGTTCCGTCTCTCTCTCTCTCTGCCACGAGACCGGAACTAGAACAAAAATGAGCGGACGGTGACTCATTAGAATTGGCACACCTATACTGTGCTGAAAAGGGGAAGAGAAATAATGACGAACGTAGACTTTTACAGGGCGATGAGAAACTTCGCTAAAATCAACCCAACGCATTACGATGTATAGTAATGGTTAAGATGTTCTCTAAGAATATGTTTGTACTGCTAATGTTTCGTTTTGAGGTGCTCACTTTAAAGTATACGCAAGTGCTTAATTTTGAATCGGTCCTTTAATAGAACGATCAGGATTGCAAGTATTATATTAGGTTGGCAAGCGTCAAACCTTGCTCAACCTCCACAGGCCTGCGTGACCTTGTCGAACACCCTGTACATACGAACATATGACTTGGGTGAGAAAATTGACAGAAAAGATACCATACAGTAGTTTAATGTCTCTCATTCAACTTACCTCATCGGTACTTTGTATGATGCCGAGGTTGTCCCGAAGCCAGCGGACGGCCGATCCCGCTACAGCTACAGACCCTTCGAGTGCATAACATACTGGACTCGACGGGCCCAGCTTGAATGCCACTGTCGTCAACAGACCGTGGGTAGATTTGACGCGCTGATTTGCGCGATCATATACCGTGTTCGAATGAGAAAAATAAGAGAACCAATGTAACCATGGAAGGCCATTTTGCACATCGATATCCATCCGGCAAAATTCACAGATGTACCCCTTGCATATTAAGAACTTAATCGAAATCGTCGATGAAACGTAAATGATGTTTGGTACCATCCAGGTGAATCGACATTACCAAAGCATGATGTTTTATGAATTATGGCTGGCGGACAAGGAACACCAATATGAGTAAGAATCTTCACACAGTTACGGCACGCATTACGTGCTCACGGACAATCCGAGAACCAAAATGGGACTATCACGAAGCAAGGATACAAATAACATATATATATAATACATAAATAACATCTTACACACAATACAATAACAGCGTAACAGTTACAAGGAGAGAGGGAGGAGGGTGTAATTGAACATCCATAATTAAGGGTAGTTCAGTTATAAAGAATGAACTATTTGGACATAGGCAATCAATTCACCGACCGGTGATAGCCGTTAAGAACCTGAACAAGGCAGAATTGATTAATACTCGTCATTAATAGAATCATGAGATATATCTATCCTTTATAATGGCCTTCAGGCTAATAATAAAGTTAGCTTTGTCTGCTAAAATTGGTAATAATATGAACTATATTGTATAATAAAATTTTAAATAATATAATATTATATTTCGTTTATCTAAATGTCTATCATATCATCACCACAAGTATTAATGTCACTAAAGAGATTACCCAAAAAATAGGCTCAATGCTGAAGCACAAAATTAGAAAAAAAGTAGGTTGACAATATTTAATAAGGAAACATGTAAATAATTGGGATCGACAAACACAAAGAAGCTCAAACCTCCCAGCTCAAACATGAATCAACAATCGAGCATGCAGATCATTTACATAAATAGCCCTCTAAGCGTAGGACTCACGTCGAAAATGCCATTCGACATTTTGCGATACGATTATATAGAGATATTTTGGAACATTCCCCTATTCCAGAACGTACACACCTATAATTTGCACTGGGTACGTTCGTGTGCATATCGTTGATGGCTATGCGTTTGATTGGACTTCGTAAACGTCCAACATCATCTTTCGAGGCTGTCCGTTCTAGAGTATAAATATAAACACAACATGGGAAAAAGATCACCTCGACGCACGGTAGCATAGGAAAAGACGACAGAGGCAAACATGCTATTGCATCTTGTATATTGTCATTATTTGATGCTGCAATCCTCGTACAGAGTGCGACATAGGCGAGGATGAGAGGGGTTAAATGCGATTAATTGCGATTATTCATGCGGACGTGCTTCACGCGCTGTGCTATATTTTGACGCCCTGTCGACCAGTGCGGGGGCGGGCACCGCTCAAAATCGTTTGCACGGCGAACGAATAGCCACCACATGGTTCTCAAGTAGATTAGTGTCTATCCGGCCGAGCGACATCGCCGTGATCGGTTAGTCAACGGCGCACAAATTAAGCAACGTGTACGGCGTGCGTGCGGCCTCTACCGAGCGCAAAGGTTCCCCGAAGCAAAAACAGTGTCCCAGCATATCCAGCGATGTTCATCTTGTGCTTCGTCTTATTTTTTAAGGACTCTGTTTCATCTCGTTTGTCGTTGGATTCGGGGGGTAGGCACAGCAAGTGAAAAGGACACCGACGGATTTCATGCCAGGCAGCAGGTCGCAGGCCAGAGGTAGGTGACAGGTCATCATCAATCGCTTGTTGCTTCGGCTGATTTGTTCTTTCCGCTACGCTTGACGTCCGTTCTCTATTCGAAGTTGTTACCTTTCGATTTATCATCCTCGACACAGCGTTCGAAACCGCCACGCTACGATTGCGCCGCTTATCGGGACGCTGTTTTGACAGTTGATCGCGGGTTGCATCCCCAGGATGAAATCGTATCGAATCAAGAGGCCGTGTTCGGTATGAATCCCGAGTCAGGGTTGAATGCGGACGAGCGGGGAGTCGATTTGGGTTGGTGGACAAACCGCGTCAAGAGATGGATTCACGCACACCGCAATGAATCCAATGAACATTGCCGCCGACATTAACACAGACACAGCCACATCATACGATGCGTCGGTTGATCGATGATCGACGCAAGAGTGACAATAACCGCAACAAGAACAAAAAGGTAAAAACGTATCGCAAATACAATCGGTCATCGCGAATCAGCGAAGAGAATGGAAAACGCGTATCTAGTTTGCCGAGACGGCTCAATGAAATAAGAACACATAGTGAAACTGAACAAGAATAATGCCATTGTTAGTTTGTTGAAGCGCAACCGTTCACGAGATTGGCGCTAACGGAGGCTGACAAAATTCTTCAGAGCAATGAAAATTTGATGGAGAACATGACATTGAACATGCCCTAGGAAGAGTGTCTCTCGCTGTGACTAGGCCGGGGTGCAGAACAGACGAAGAGAAGTTTGTGCGTTTGACCTAGACATTCGCATTGACTGAGACTGCTCCGTAAAACACGGCATATATATATATATATATAATTTGTAGCTGATAAGTGAACCAATTTACAAAAGAAATATTTCAAATAATTTCAAACCAATTTGTTAATATGCTTATAGAGGTTATGTAGCACAAACAAGTCGAAAAATATTTCGTGCCTGGTGGTTAGATGAGTGTTTCGTAGTTGTTACATATTAAGCTGTAAGGCAATTTCGATGCAAGCACGAATGCACTACAGTTTAAGGGGGGTGTCTCTCATCTGTCATTCCATTCAGTGATTGATGCATTCAGCAGTTGATCAAAGCGAAATTAAAAACAGACCGCAACAAAGTTCAACCTGAGGGTTAAATGTTGGGGGTGAATGAATCCAAGGCAATAATAGATCGTACTTCGATGTACCACTTGTAAACTCTCAGAATTCTGTAGTGCTCAAACTGGAATCAAATCACTTTTAGAATACAACTAGAGCCATCGAAGTAAATCCGTCTCAACTGACCTCAGCGCCTGTGTTGCACAGTAGGAAGCCGCCAGTTCCGTAACTGCAACAATCGCAAGAGAAATGACTCGATCGTTAGGAAATTGAACACAATATAATATAGCTTCCGAGGAGGGGGCCGCAGGGTGGCAAGGCGGATAGAGAGCTTCCTTACTAAACTACAAAGACGACCGTAGATTTCCGTCGCGATACGAATTCGACATTATGCATGCTATGGTCATAACGCCGCCATCATTATAGACTGTGCGAAGCACGCGTCTCGTTGAAGAGACAATTTTGTGTCAACATTAATTGTCATCATCCACTTACGTGCATTTCGTTTCACCGATACTGAAGCACATTTGTCCAACGAGCGCAGCACTTTGATCACCGAGACAGCCTGAGATGGGCACTCCAGCAAACGGTAGCCCTTCACGGAGGCTGCCGTAGATCTGCATGATCATGGTCAATAGATACGAGTACCATTGCCAGTATCGTCCAGAAGCGACCCGGGCACAGATAAACACAAAAACAAATTGGCCAGCTGTCAAACGATTCGGTCTGGTCACGTGAATATGTGAATTTATGTCAAATCGATTTAGAGCGAAATCTATTTCGAAATCTATTTATAATATATTTCGCTTGCTTTTTTCATTTTGATCATTTGGTTTTCGTCCGTCTGATTCTGTTATTGTAATTCCATCCGTCATTTGCAAGGTTCAGATAACTATTATATAAGTTCAGCTATTTTAAATAAAAAATAGAAACGCTGCCATATATCGAGAGAGAAAACATTGTTTGAGAATTTGTTTTGGTTTTTCTGCTTGCACATTTGGGAGATATTAGCAATCGTCTCTTCCAGAAATCCTATTTATCCTTTTTCAAAAGAGAAAAAGTTGTATATACGAAAAACTACTACGGGCTGTTGTTTGTTGTCGTCGAACATTGACAGCGAGGCAAAAAGAAAGGAACACGTCTACGTAGACCGGCAGTTCCATATCGATGTTCATACCTCGCTGGACGAACGAATCTCTGGAAGAATATTTTTTGGAATGTCGAAGAACTTCAGCAGGAACGGATCCCACTCGAGGGTCTCGATATCCATGAGCATTGTACGTGAGGCATTCGAAACGTCAGTGACGTGCACGCCGCTTGTCAGGTTCCACAAGAGCCATGAGTCTACAGTTCCTGTGAAATCAATGACCAAAGCATATATGATATTACATAACATTTACTTCGTGAGCGCCTGCGAAACCGGGGTATATCCTGGGGAACGTACTTTCTACCAGCGACATGGGACAAAATCAACAGCACCTTGTGATAAAACAAAGAGTCACCTCTCGGTAAATAGTGAGTGATGAAATTTCTGGATAAAACTCAGTGGTTACATTTGTGCCTCTAGTGTTTCATTACATACCGAAAAGCAGATCACCCTGTTTGGCTTTTGTTCTCAGTACTGGCTCATGCTCGAAGAGCCAGACGAGTTTTACCGCTGAAAAATACGTCGATAACGGAAGTCCACACTTCGGCCGGAGGTAATCACAGTCGTGTTCGGGAACTTTTTCGAGAAGTGACTCCACCGTTGCCACGGTACGGTTGTCACACCACACTGGAAGTGACCACAGAAAAATAACCAAAAAAATCGGTGTCAACCATGAACGAGCTAGGTGCATTGAGTCCAATCGGCGGAAGTGTTATTAATATGTATACAAGGTCGCGGACACAGCATTGGCGTTTTGGAAGCGAAAGAACCATGCCATTTACCGGATCGCTCAAATGGGACCTCGAGATCTATTTCCTCAGAAAGTGGATTGCATTTGTTGGGATGTGGTCCCACGTGCGTGTCATTTTTTTTTTTTTTGCCTGTTGCCTATGGGGTATTTCAATAATTCGGTGTTCATTTTGCATCCTCAATTTAGGTTACATGGAGAATAATATTACATTTCAAATCGCTGACTATGAGCAATCCAGTACTACTATCGCTATAAATAAAGACTATTGCTTTTAGGCAATACGAGGTGCAGAACCTATGCGACGACAACTAGGGCGATTTTTTGATACGTTTAATGTCGAATCCATTCTTTCCTCTGGTTTGGTAACACATTTTATGAATTGACGGATATGCCGCTGTACTCCGATTGAATGCATTTCCTCACCACACTACCTGGTCTAAAACCAGCCCGTCGAATGACGGGCTGGTTTTACACACGAGACGTTCGCAAGTACCTGTATTGCCACTATGGCTATAGATTAATAATATGGATGTCAGACGGTGTCAAGATGCCACAGACCAAGTTGAATGAAATCCAAATATGGCTATTAGATTATTATCAGTGGCATCGAGAACTCGCATGGAGATGTTTTTATGTCTGGCCGATTAAGGTTCGTTCTCTACTCTAGGCCAGACGTTTCTCTTTTATTCATCTCTGTACATCAACACCCACCACCTGAACAACCCTTGAGTTTAGTCCACAGGTGCGCTTTCGGAAACTTCAGTACCAATTTTCCAATTTTCCGTTAACCCTCTCAGTATACAGAACCGGATCTTCTATCGTTTGAGGCAGAATAACCCACGTACCTGTCAGTTATCGACTGTTCTATAACTCGTTTATAATATAAATACGCAAAACATTTACATCGACCTCTATATCGAAGAGATTTTTTATCTTAAAGCTCATATAGTGCTTGACACTAGATTTAAGATCGTGATTATGATTTTCTACACGAGAGTGATGCTTGTTGGAATGGAATGATCACACAATCTGGCTCTCGCATGTGAACCTCTCCTGGCACCGGTTCGTAAACACGTATAAAAATAGCACTTTTTTTTTGGTTGAGAGTCATTTGACATAAAGACACCTTCCATTCTATGCGAGTATTATCCATGGCGCGTCGGGCCCAGAAGAAAACAGCGTTGATCCCATGGTTCTATGGTTCTGCGAGGGAGGGAAAGATTTCAATCATACACCATATCAAACGAATCAAAGGTGTGTGATGACATGAGACACTCGGTACGACACGCGTACTGAATAACCGACATTGGTCTACAGCTGGGCACATCTAAGAGGAACTAACAAAAGAAGAATATCATCACTCGTATTGACCGTTGACGAAAAAACAAAGGTCACCAGAGATCTTAAACGAGTTCACGACCGAACGATACTGAACGCAAACTCCCGTACAAAGCTTAGCTATAAATACTGCAATATATCTCACTGAGTCTACTTTATCATTCGAGCTGGTCCAAAGGAATCATGTAGCTGGTGCGTTGGACGTATTGTACGTGTTGACGTGACGTTCCGAAAATCAACGCTCTCACTGGTCAGTCAACTAGTGACCCGGGTGGACAGAATGAATCTATTTCTTATGTTTGACAAACAAAACAGTAATTTAACGCAAGCAAAACTCAGCCTCGTAGAACGCTCAACGTATGCGATGTAAGATCTATCAAGAAAACTAAATTGTTCATGGATATTTTTTCCACCATTCCAGTTTTCTCGCTAGTTTGATAGATTCGTCGAGCAAAACAGGACTCGCAACCAGGTAAACAAAACAAATCGAGTCTGCTGATATACATTAATCTGATAAAGATTTCCTGATGTGGAGTCTCATTGTGAGCGGGTCAGTGAACTTACAAATTGCGTTGTAGTATGGCTTTCCTGTGTGCTTGTCCCAAATGATCGTCGACTCTCGTTGATTTGTCACTCCGATAGCAACAACATCGTGGGGGTCGATTTGCATAGCCGTGAGCTTGCTCCAAACCTCTGACATACATTGTGTCACCGTCTGTAGGAGGTGCATGGGATCTTCCTCTACCCATCTGAAGGCGAACCACAAAAGGAGAAGATTGAATGATCTGGTCAGAACTAACAGTAAGATGACGGAAAAAAATCAAAAACAAATGGCAAACTATACAAGAAGCCGCCGGTAGTAGGCTCCGCAAGTGTTCGGCTGAGAAAGAGAGAGATAGAGAGCGACAGAGAAGAGGGTAGCCACCGTGTTGCTGAAATGTCCTGCCAATGGTCTGTATACGATAAATGCATATGGGGCAGAAGGCATGAAAACGGACACTACTGATCGCGTTAGATTGGCATCAGAGTGTGTTTAACGATACAGAAAGTCACACGCAACGAAATTGAGTAAGATGTGCTGCTTGATCACCACAGGATTGCTCTTGGCTTGGGTATCTACTACAGATGCCAACCCGGGTGTTTGGGAGTCAGTCGAAAAAGGTTGTTTTAGAGTGCGAAGTATTCGAGTGATAACACATGAGGCATAAAATGGACCATAGATACGTACCCTTCGTTTGGGTAAATTTGGCGAACTTCAATTTGGTGATAGGTGATGAGTTCGAACGTACGCGACGAAAATATCTGTAAACGACACGAAACGATCATGCGATAATAGTTTAGTCTAAGTAGGCGTTTGTTTTTTTGTTTTGTCAATAGGGTCTTATGTTGCACTTCGCAAAATACAAAAGCTGAACAAGTTGAGTTCCTCTGATTCCTGTAGAGGTGCCGTTTTGAGCAAGTAAGTAAATTTCCCCGGTAATCTGGTCGAGTGTAATGATGACACCTCGGCGGCTTGAACGGATGGGCGGCTTTGAGAAAGAGCCATACTTCACCCGATTCGGGCCCCGCCTAGCGGTACAAACTCGTACAACGAAATTTATGCGCATGAAGACGGTGTCTCATAGACTTAACTATCCCTTCAAGAAAACACAAAAATACGATTTTCTGTTTGTCCATGCAATTCATCTATATGATTCATTTATTTTCTTAGGAATTTCACAGAAAGCGGCACATATTAAAGGCCCTACGCTGCATACAATTCATGGCTAATATTACTATCGAGCTTTGTCCCCAGCACCCTTTCGGGCATAGCTCAAACAGGTCACAGGTCTGGAAATATTCCAGTTACCACCTTGTTCCACCAGCACCAGCGGTATCGTCGCACCTTTACCTCGTTGTGATGTTACGCAAACGGAGTAAGCGCCCTATTTGAACGCGTTGTGAATAAAGGTGTTCGAGTACTGCTATAGCAATGGAAGAGAGCGCGAGAATGGAGAAGGGGTTGTACGTTAGCAGAGTATGCTAAAGGGTATCCTTGAAAGGGCCCTTCAAGTCCAACGATATGTCTTTCCTGTTATCTGCCGAGCTTTCGTCGAGGACAGGAGATGTGGAACGCTACGGGCGGACACAAGTGCACTCGTCATTGAGATGCCACCGAAGCCATCGTCTACGGCTCTCCATGAGCCCTGTTTCGCTGAAGCTCTTGTTTGCAATCCTCTTTGGCACTGCCCTGCCGATCAACACTAAGCATCTTCATCTACGGTGCTTCATCACGCACACGACCACGTTCTACGATCTTCTGTGACACTTAGTCATAAGCACATGTTTTTTCTTTTCATTTTCGACAGCAACGTGAACTACGCCAGAAATGATATTAGTATACCGATATTCGAACGAAAGTGATAATGTTTAACCAGTGAAATTCTCATTTGTTAAACTCACTTCCCATGCCCTTCGACATCGATGCTTCCTCATACAACATCACAGGCGAGCTACGTACCACAAGGTTACGACCGGCGCTATCACTTTCGACAGTAGAGCAAACAGCTTCGAAGAGAAACAAAAAAAAAGTCCGCAAAATGCCTTCTTCCTTGCCTCACCAACCGAGTAGAAACATCTATGAAATACTACGATACTAGATGCGCATCATCGAAACGCGGACGATAACAGAGAGAACGAGAGAGAGAGAGAGAGAGATAGAAATGCGCTTGAATAGATGTTGACACTCTTTTTTGATATCAGGTATCATCCGGTGCCGTGACCGAGATTGCGCCGCCTCGCAAGGCCCAGCATACGAGGCTAGTTGCGCTTGTTTGTTCCTATATAGCGCGATGACATTTGATCTGGGCGATTGAGGAGGCTGAACGGAGACTCTGCCGCCGCCTGACAGAAATCAAGGACAAGGCTGGAGTCAGTGGTTGGATGGCCACTTCACCTCTCATCATCATCATCACGGTCAATCGTGCCGTAATAAGAGCTCTCAGGAAAACTCTCATAACGGGTAGCCATCAACTAGGCTGCAATGTTTGTTCGTAAAGCTAGGTTTGTATCGGCGCAGTTGCTGTAAATTCAGACGGTCGACCTCTCGGAATCGGGCAAATGAACTCAAATAGAATAAACAGAGCCAAACAGTAGAATGTGTACATAGGCGAGCATCACGCTAAGATTCTGTTGAGCCAGGACGGGATTTGAACGTTGTTGAAGTTTCGAGTTGATGATAACAACGCCATAGTAGTAGTATAATAGCCGTAGTAGTAATGGTACAGATTACGAAACTAATCTAGTTTACTATACTTAATTACCACTTTAATTGGTTAATCTGTAACTGGCAACTAGCCACACACACAACCTGTGTGACTTAAGACCGTGTCGCACATCATACGCACATTTCATGCCTTTGTATAAACGATCCGTAGTGTCAAAGGGCAAGCTAGAAATCAAAACATCATCACCAAAGGACACTATGGGTCCAATTTCGCCGCTCAGCTTCCATTCACAAAATATTAATACATATCGGCCAAAACAGCGCGAGGTGTCGCCAGGTGATACACGTGCCCAAGGATCTAAATTTTGTTCTCGCAAGGATTCCACAAACGCAAAACATAGGAATAATTCCATTGAATAAACTCCGACTTAGCAACATTCGATAGGTTTACAATCAAATGCATTACAGGACGCCATAGAGGCGCCAAAGGCATTATAGGACATTATATATAAGTGCAATCAAATGTGTTGCGATAATTAAAGTAGAAGATCGATTGATTCTACCCTATTTTTGTGCAAACATTCGATGTTCGTCTATTGAACCTTGTACCCTGTGTCGATGGAGCGTATTGCAAGTCGTAATTCACGACATATCGCTATGGTATCATCGTTTTCAGAACAGCAAACGCATTACTAAAACGTAATGCGTTCACTCGTTCCTCTAGCGGTTGTCCCTTGCTACAGATTTAGCCACGGCATTCGAGTAGGTTTAGGCGCAATGCCAACAACAACAACAACAATGCTACCGCGATATGTACAGTTTTACTCAGTGCATTTATTGCCGTCGGCGCCACCTACGGACATGTACGGCTTCGCACTAACATCTAAACTTCCTTCTCTATCTCAGAATGTCTCTCTCGCTCTCAGCGCTTTCGCGTATACACAATACACAGTACGTATATATACAAGCATACGCTATAAGGGTTATATCTCAGTCAGGGCCAGGCAACCCTTTGTTTTTCTAATACAACGACATCTAGCGCGGGGGATGCCCGTTGGGCGAGTCAAGCACGTTGTTCTAGCCCGCCAGAAAGATTCGTTAAGGTGATGCGACTTGCGGCCGCGGAGTACCACAACAAGCAAATGGCGCCCATGTATCAGCCCAACAGATCCCGATGTGGCGATCTCGCCACTTGCAGCAGCAACAACAACACAACGACACAACTAACATCAGTAGCAGCGCGTCGACGAGCAATAGCGAGGGGCGACTAAGTTTCTGACTGGCCGACTGACGAGTTTCTACACTTCGCTCGTTGTGTTTCAACGGGGAAAGAAGACGCTGGGACGTCGGCGACGGCGGCGCGGCAGCAGCAGCAGCAACAGCAGCAATCGCCGTATTGCGATCTCGTGACTCGGCTGGTTTACTTGCAGGTCCTCTCGACCTCACTGCTTCTGATCATTGCGGCAAAGAATGGGTCCCAGTCGCCTGAGCAGTGCTGACCGACGATGGGGCATCCTCGCAACGCGAGTCACGCCACTGTGACGTCAGCCAGTCACAAGGCTATCATACTATACACTGCCACTGAGAGCAGCATTGAAAAGGGAAGCGGCACAGTGTATGCATACAGGGCAACACATCACGGATCTGCGCGTTGAGAGCGATTGTTTAAGGGCATTTGATTCAGTTGTAGGTTATTCAGCTAGACAAACGCTAAGCGCGAATCATCGGGGTTTGATTAACTCAACCGAACTGAAATAATTTGATCGGGCTTGGTTCGAACG
This sequence comes from Stratiolaelaps scimitus, assembly GCA_019614645.1. NCBI lineage: Eukaryota > Metazoa > Arthropoda > Arachnida > Mesostigmata > Laelapidae > Stratiolaelaps > Stratiolaelaps scimitus. The sequence continues at coordinate 63,107 of JABWDB010000119.1, forward strand.
CAATTTTATACGATCGAGTAACGGTAAATCTACATTGTCAGTGTAAAAGTGTTCATTTTTAAATATTTCTAAATTTTTCGGACGCGTGCTATCCGGAGCTAAAATGTTTACTGTCTTTAGCTAATCTACACAAACGAAAACCATGTGCCACTTAGTTATAATAATGTTGATCGTACTCCTCAGGCAAACGCTTATATGCCCTTTTCGATTGGCTGGATATGTAAGCGGTATTTCATTGTGGCCCTTATAGCCAAGAGAGCCCTTCGCCAATAAGTGCAACAATCATACACTACGACTAATCGTCGTCACTAGAATTTTCAAGGTACTATTTTTACTCATTCTACAATAAAGTTTTGTGTTTATCTAACTCTATATTATGTTATCGACTACACAGGTGCGAGCCGGCAGACAACCAACATCCCGCATTACTACCCGCAGCAGGCAAGTTGCACCTGACAGCTGGCGGTGTACCTCTGATAAACTAGCGTTGCGTTCGCTGCGGCAGCAGCCGCCGTAATGTTGACGCAACTAAGCAATGCTACACAGCGGTACACAGCGAGCCCTGTCATAGAATGAAAAGCAGCCGAAGATTAGCTCTTCTGGAGAAAACGTAGTATTGTTGAGAAAGGGGTGCGAATTTCATGGCACGAGAAACTTTCACAGGCTAAGAGTACACCGTAGTCTGTAAGTTCCAAGTGTGAACTGACTGATCTACTCCGAGAGTATACAGAACCGTGTCATGGCTTGGACAAGGCTTGATCTCCAAATAGACTGAGGGTGTCGTTATTTATTATATTGCAATGGAGTCTGAGGAATGTTAGTGAACTAGAAAAACAAACCTTCCTTTGCGAAAAAAATTGGTGGATTTTCAAGCAATTGAAAAACATGAAAATCATAATATTAATAATAATAGTAATCATGATGGACTTTGGGAGCCCGATTGGTATATAATTCAACCAGAGCACCTCTACAAGCCCCCGCGAAAATAACTCAGAATTATTATAGATAAGTTGCATTGACAACAATTCCATTAATATTCTTTCGAAAAGGGCCTATCTATTATAAACTAAAGCATATCATCAATCGTACTTGCTGAAATGATCCCGTTCGTATGCGGTGACAAACACTCTGCAAAAACTATGCGAGAGAAGACCTTGAACTTTGAGCTGGATGAGTAGCAAACGATTATGATTCTCATCTGTATATTCTTTTAACGACAATGGCAACCCTATTTCGAGCAACCCTATTTTTTTAACGATGAAGTTATTACCAGAATAATAGTGTGCATTGAAACAAACCTCACCCAAATAGAAAACGTCGACTTTCGAGTTATCTACAATCTCGCACAGAGCATGACCAAGCTGGACACGAACGAGTCTCCAACAGATGAACGGTTCGGATAGTTTGACTTGATCTGTTTTTCGACGCACGGCCTATACTCTAAAATTTCCTGACTCAGCCGAGTAGATAACTAGCAACTGATTTGCTACGCTCTTGATATCAACAACTTTATGAGAGTAGACCACACATTTCGTTTCTATATATGTCCGAACAATGCCTCTGTTAATTGGTCGGTATATTTTAACCTGTACCGACAGTAGGTTCGATTATGTTATATTACACAATGGGTATGCACATGAAGAAAATAAAGTGTGTCTGCGATTACACTATAAAGTTGAGTTCGTTATACAAATTGATTGTAACGAAAACAAAATTAGTGAAACTGGGTTTGGAAAACAATTCAATAGAGAAGCTCAGTACATCCATTTTCTTCATGTTCAAACAGGTTATGTAACAGCACGAAAATATATATATATATATAATTTACACGGAATGGCCACTTACAAGAAATCTGGAGCTCGAGGTTCCCTGATCAATGGCGCCAATTAACGGCCCATATTTATCCCCACCCTTCCGTGGAACGTGGGGATTTGTCATGACGGCGGGTGGCATCACTAATTCACTGAACGAAATTCACTGCTCGCCGAACACAGACCCGATCGGCAAAATGAAGGGGACCGAATGTTCTTCCTTCAATTCTTCTTCGCGATGACCAATCGACCGGCCTCTGACTTGAAGGGTTTTGCTACCGACGGCCTCCTCCGAAGTACTCAATTTCGACCCTTGGCTGAAATTGCGCATAAAACAAACATTTCAATTTGCGCTCGATATCACAAAAAAAACTTGATTTTACTCTAGAAGCGCTTTTTGTGGCTTTAGTTCTATCGCCTCTATAAACATAACTTCTCCAACGTATCATCTAGACACAACATTCAAACTAACAGATATCCCATGGCAATGAAACGAATGCCATTATTTTACAACGGCTTCGATAGTCTTAGATCCATAGCATATCCACAATTGTTGTAGGACCATTCTATATGATTGGCAATTGCTGCTCTTATTGAAGAAGTCTAAACCTTGTAAGTCCAAATCAGCTACCTATGTTGACTGATCTAGTCGGCCTCCTGGGCATCACTCCTTAATCAGCAATGGTAGTCATGGTAAACGTATTTCAGTCATAGCAAACGGAGAGTGTGTTGAATATATAAATATATATATATATACCACCAAACGTAAACTGCACCACACCACACCAAGCATTTCACTCAAATTCGCCAACGACAAAGTAGCATAAGGTGATAAAATCATCTATTGAAAAAACTGTGCGTTAAATCACGTGGTGATTTCGGCCCAGATAAAGTCTCCAGCGAGATCATGGGGTCGTAGATACCCGAATAGCTTTCGGTTGCATTATGACGACTGAGTTCAGCAATAATGGAATCATATCACAGTGGATGGCTCACAAGTCGATGGTTAATCAATGAAAAAAAATACACGCATGGAAAACAAGGTCACCCGACTAATAGGGACTACCCGATTCTTCATAGTTCAATGAAATAATTGTCTTCAGCAAGCGCTACGGGCTATCCTAACCATACCGGATAGTTTTCATCGAACAACATGTGTGGTTTTCGTTGAGAGATATAATGACCTGTTCTCGGAAGGACCCTGCACCCAATTTCACGTTCACCGCAAGCATCGTAAATTCACACAAGAAACGGCTCTGCACATGTTCTGCGAAGGAACTTTGCATGCCAGGTACGTTGCAATCGGGGGGAGGGCTTTCGTCAAAGACTTGAGTGAGGTTTAGAGGAAAATGAAGATTTTTCACAATTTGGTGGATTCAAAAACGGATGTTATTGAAGTTATCAAATAAAATACGAAATCAACAATGACATTAACTTGTTTGGGGTAAAATTAGCGAATTATTACACATCAGACTCGTAATCTTTGCTGAATACGCTTTGAGCAGGGCAGCGATTTCAAGCGAGCGTCACCACGGTTAAAGAGAAAAGGACAAATTCAAAACCATTTGTCAGTTAAGAGTAGAATCGGATGCCGGTGTTCCACAATTAATCGTTATTCGTTTAAGTGGCCTCGGGCGGATCCAAACACTTTACGGAACTGATCCCGGGCCTCGGCTAACCAAAGTACAAGTACCGCTTTACCTTCGAGCACACTTAAGGCAGTATGACCCCATTTTACGACAACAGATACGTCCCAACGTCATGCCAAAGAATCAAAGGGTTTTGTCACCTCACCGGATGATGGTGTGGTGAGCTCTACAACGACACTACGTCACTAGAGTTACTCATTACAAATAGCGGACACAGCGTATGTAGCGGCTCCCACAAACACGTACAAGAAATACCAGAAAGCTCGTAAACCACAGGACCGCTTTGCCCGTTCTCAAATTAGCTACAATTATACCCAAGTGGACGTCATATAAGTGGATCTAGAATTTCACATTCGTAAAATTAGCAACGCGTACAAAGCAAACAGTGAGAGTTGAAACGCTCCGCTGGAATATGACATAAATGAAGTGAGAGGACTACACAAAGTGACTGCTATAATCAACTCGATAGGAGGAACAACTCGATATAGTTAACATCTCTGACGAAATACATATACAGCAAGCTAATCCGCTAACTCTCTAGTATAATCTTAGTCATCAAACATGGCAGAGTCGCGTACGGCTCCCCAGAAACAATCTACGATTCTCACTAGCAGGCGTCTTTTTGTTTGTTTTAAAAAATGCATTATCACATGTTCGTAATTAAAGACATTATTGGTTAGGTAAGATCTCAAAAAAAGAATGGCTGATTATATCAGAGAAGCATCACACATTATTCCCGAAGGAGATTCTATCACTTCCACATCGCTATTATGTTGGGAAAGCTGCATTTGACTAAACATGACTTTTCGTATGCCTGAGTCTTAAGGCACTACTAGTATTATATTTAGTTTGTACAACTAATTTTCAGTCGTCTGCTCAGCCTAGATAATCTACATCACGAAACCTGTTCTCTAAAGTGTAAGGTTTAACAAAAAAAAACAACAACAACAAACAGTGAGTATTCACGGGTGTTATATCATTCAATGGGAAAACAATGAAACAACTTGAGGTCTAGTTCAAGGTTTGACTTAACAAAACCAAATTGAAGCAAAGGCAAGCTGGGGATTTAATAAGCTCGTAATACCTAAACACTACGCAGCAAGGTAAACATCGAGCCACGTGCCAAGGTAATCATTCTACATGCTTCTCGGTCAGCAGGATCCCCTTCACCATTTGATTTATGAATAAATCGAGCAAATCACGGATGTCAGTTCGCCGCGACGCTATTGTCAGAACGTTCCACCGATGCCAATCTAATTCACTACTGAGTCTCTCTAGGGCAAACGATTGCGCCGGCTACGGCTAGCAATGACCTTCGAATGTTGTTGTTGTTGTTGATTACCAAATACCCGCAACCATCTGCTTAATGCATCGCAATTGCCCGATGACGTTTTGTCCGCGCGACAAAGCTCCCACTGAGATAGATCGTCGAACGCAACGAGTTTCCCTTTATCACAATACTGTCATTTTCTTAGCAGTCAAACAGCTGTACGTACCGAGCGCGTTTTACTGTTGGTCTTGTTGTAGAAATGGAACAGACTTGAACTTTTGCTACCTCTGCTGTAAATGTTACTCCGTCTCAACTCAATGACCGTTAATCGGTATCTATCGTTCTATAGCAAACAATTTTATGTTTCTACTATATATCAACAGCATATACCAAGTGTTCCGGACAGTTCTATTGTGCCGGTTTATCTAACTCTCTCTCTCTCTCTCTCCTTCCCTTTCAACGTCTCTCAGCACAAGTTAGCGCAGCTGTGCTCACAAACTCTTCGATTTCGAGAGTCTGCTGGTCAGTGACAAATTTCGCGAAAACCGACCTGTTTCTCGCTCACTATGAAGGACACCGTGTTTCAGCACGATTGTCACTGACGGCTCCGTGGACACGTTTCAGCTCAACCTCCTCCAATACAGAAATGGGTTAACGACAAAGTCGTTCACTCGGTGAGGCTGCTTCGGAAGGGGTCTTTTCGTTGTTGGAGTAGTCGCAGTAGGGCAAAATCGACAATAATAACAACAGCATCCACAAGCAAGCCCAGAATCAAACAGACACCGACCGCTATTACTGGTACGACACGGATAGGCAGCTGCGCGCAGTCTGCAAGGTCACCAAAATCGCCGTGCCACAACGAACAGCATTCAACAGTGACCAGGGTGCGAAGAAGGGATACGAGATCCGGGAGGGGTTAATTGGGGTTGGCAATGCGTGACGAGGACAGCGTGCACGAATCCCCTGTGACTTCACTCAGGGGGCTCCGCCGTATGCTGCTGTTGAGGGTCGCTCTGCTGTGCACTCAGCGAAGCTCTGTTCTCTCTCCCGTTCGATCAGCAGACCCCGGTGGCTCGGTGGTTAGAGCAATGGTAGAACGCCGAGCGTTCGCGACGAGAGACACGGTGCGCGCTAACTGGCTGGCTATCTGCTCGTCTAAACCCGTTTCGAGAACCTATCACACTGAGCTTGCTTCTCTAAACTGATCGGCGCCTAAACGGAACATCACATCACCTTCCTGCGTGGACGGCTGGAACAACTGTCGACGATCCGTGATCCGCAAGGAGCACACCTATGAACATCCAACGGGGAGTGCGAACGTTCTACGTCTGCTGAAACCGGCAGCTACGCGCTCACAGCCTGCATGCAGCCCTCTGAATACGACACGCAGAACTACCCATGGCACATACACCCGTTGACGAGAGAGGGTGTGAGATCATGTCCCTTGCCCTCTCACAGGCCACTAGATACAGCTTTTCTCGTGGTTGTGGCCGGCGCTTTGAGTCGTCGGCTGAGCCAACCCTGCCAAGTTCAGCGTCCAATGAGCGCGAGTGAATGCGTGGCACGGCGAGACAAGCATGGATCACAGTTATCAATAGTGCTATCGCCATCATCACACATGAGTCTGTCAGTGAAAAGGCTATATCGTCTGCTAAAGCTCGAAGTAACGATGTAAACATCACTTATAAGCGCGCATACCGAGTGGAGTTGACGCTGATTAAATGGTTAGTTACACAACTTGTTGACAGTTGAACATGATGTAATCGGTAGAAGGTTATTGGAGCTTAGGGAGAGGCACCGGGAACTGGAAATTGTCTTAGAACATTTTGTATAGTTGATTTCAACAGACTACTTTAGAACAAACAAGCGGCCGGTGGTGTTGGTGACTATCCACAGAATGATCGAGTTTCCTGCACGGACATGTCTTCGCGCAGATTACACGCAGTGTATGTCGTATTCGATATAACGTTTGTTTGACATATTATTAAATGCTCGATAAATTATATTGATTATTTATCTGTCATGCTTATGGTTTATTTATTTTGTGCTTCAGGAAAAAAGTGTCGCTCTCGTATATGTTAGCGCTGAAACAGGGGAGAGTGAGGTGTGATGCTTAAAAATAATATCGATTGCAAAAGTTAGCATTAATATAGTATGATTTGACTATAGAAATTATTTTGAAAACATTGCGAAAATATGTTACAGTGCACTATGTGTTGTTTTTACTGTGTTGAGAATTCACATTCATGTTCCATGATAGAGTTTGGGTACCAATTTGAAGTTTTAAATTGAAAAGTCGAAAGGATATATCTACTTTTTCTTTCCCATAGGGGTCTTTCTCGAAACACTTGACGATATTTGAACTCTAGCCTACGTACGACGGTGGAATATATTATGAAACAATATATATATGACTTGACACATATCTACCAAACATGAGTGATTAACACAGGACTCGAACAGGTGTTCTTTTTGTCATTCGAGCTCCCCACCACTTGAGTGTCGTGATGAGGACGTTGTCAATTGCATCCACTGACAATCTAATCATATCTAATAAATATTTCTTCATTAAATTGAATAAGGCTGCTAGTAAAAGTGTGTTTTTTTTGAAGAGCGCGGAGTTCAAAGTTTCTGGGAAGTCTGTCAACTCTTTTAGAAGCATGCTGGTTTTGAAAGGGGCTCGTGCAAGATATTGCTACCCATTGCTGCTCAAAGCGATGTCTTTACAAATATTGTTTCATTTCGACTGCAAAAACGGAATGCCGCTCGGTTAAATCTTTATTACAGTGCAGCAGACTCTTCTCTACATTGTCTTTTCAATCAAGACTCACTATATATAAATATATTCCTTGGTAATAAAGCGATGTCATTATTATTATTATACATTACTATGTATAATAATAAATACCTTTTCATAGTCGTGTACGGAGACCATAAGGGTAGGGGGGTGCTTTCTCCGAACACATGACGTAGAAATGGTGCTTTGAGAGCTGTTCATGCTGTTTAGGCTCGGCAGATAGTGGCAGACATCAACGAGAAGTATTGAAAGCTGAATGCGAAGGTGCTACAGACAGCGAATGGTGATTAGACTAAGTCTGAGTTGCAAGATAATTGGGTCAATTAATTCCCCACTGATCGTTAGCGTCATTCATCAAATGCTAAGTGGATCCACTTAGCACACCGAGTGGCGTACGACGCTCAGTCATGTCAGGCCGATATTGAACACTGCCGGTTGACGCTTATCAACTTATCCGAGCGTTGTATCTTAAAGAATATCAAGAATTGTCATATCAATCACTTTCTCAAGGACGTGCTCTCGAGATTCGATCTGAGACGTTGATTTTGAAAATGTGTACACCTTTAGAAGCAAGGAACGTGCCGTGCGGCAAATATTCATATGGAAACGGTGCAGAGCCTTTTTGCTAATTTATGATAGGACTTATACTCCGAAGAAGGGCAGAGATTGCTAGATGTCAAATTACTAGGTGGCGATGAGCTGTTGTCGTTGCAAACGCCGTGCGTGGCAAAGTGTTTAATTTGTTTAACTTGGAGTGAACAGCTAAGGGACCTTTTTTCAAGCTAGAGCAAAGGCACATAGGTGTTTGTTTTGTGAGGTCCAACGAAATTAAAAGGTCATTCAACAAGGCATCCATACAGATCTGGAACAATAGGGGCTTTGGTGATCGCGTTTACTTACTCAGTCGCGATTGTAGAGAAGATACGAGATTAATTGGGTTATCGGCGTGAGCATCATTGCTATTGAATATCATATATATATATATATAATATATATATATATAATATATATATATATATATATACATATATATATGTGTGTGTGTGCGTCTTGGCTGACAAGATACAACGCACTCATTTGTGAGTCATCATGGCAATCAACATTTGTGACTTCCGTCTAGGGACACCTTGTAGTCAGGTGATACACGGAGTATTCGCTTGCCATCGTGTACATTCTATTGGTCTGCCAAAGCGGTGTCAAAGCAAGATAACCTAATAGTTTTTCTTTTTAGGCATCCTGTACAGTGTGAACAGAAGCGATCGGTCACTGACAATCACGAATACTACCAAGGTGTGTTGCCCTATTTCAAGACTTAATTTGTTGTTTGGTAATTACTTTCTTATGAGGGACGTCCCTACGACGATCGCACACGGCATCTCATTAAATACCTAGAGCTGCAAATTTGTTGTCACTTTTGAAAGGCTGTAAGTGTATCAATCATTTTTCTCTGCTACATCTGAGCTAATTTTATCATTATATATACATATAATAATTATATATTGCTGAACGATGGCTTAAAATCTTATCCTGTGGGTCGCAAGTGACCGCTTGTCTATGCTTTGCATACGTACGATGATGGCTGTTCAACCAAAGCTCCCATCTACTAGTCCCGCTTTGTATGGTTGTTCATGAAATGGCAAAGGCCAGTTGTTGTGGGTTATTGTTTGCGGTTATCGTTACCTGTGCTGAACTAACTAATACATGTAGCGATACTTAACCAGAGACGCAATGCGAGCTGTTGCTATTGCTGCTGTTGCAATGCCAACAGCAGATGGCACCTGACAGACTGGTTGCTATTCCAACAAGTGGCGGTAATGGCGGTTTGCGCGCGCACCGAATTTGGTATCAGGCCAGACTCATGACAACTAGTAGCTATTTATGGATCAATTGTATGAATGAGTGTATCTATTAATATTGTATGATTAGCTGACATATAGTGACAATAAACCATAAGCGATTGCTTGATATACGAGCGCGAATATTTTTAGATGTACGAAGGAATAGTGAAACGTTATAAGAGAACAGTAGTAATGTTGTATTAAATATAAATAATTACTCTATCTATTGGTTACTCTAATTTTATTTGATTTTTTTATTGTTTGTGCGCTACTATTTGTCTTATAGAACGCTACTACATATATTTCTAATTGATTTTGCCGTTGTTATACACAGCAACGTTTCACTAAACACTATGGCTATGCATAATATATTAAAAAATACATAAAATTACCACTTAATATATAAGGTTTTAATATACATACTCTAGAGTCACCTTGGCTTTTGTGTTGTGTTTTAAGCCTCCAAATCTCGTTGACATGAGCAAGGTTTCGGAGTTCCAAATGTAGTGATGTCCTCGAATGCCGAAGTGAAGAAAAGTTCGGGTTCTTTACCGTCGGTGGAGTGCCCGGCTTGTCATCAGCTTGTTGTTCTGGAGCTGATCAATCAACATCTAGATCGCTGCGTGGAGGTGGGAAGTTCGCAGGGCAAATCGTCGGGTGGCTCAATTAAGCGATCTCCAGAGCCCACGGCGTCAGCAAAGAAACAGCGAGCCATTACAATCTCTGAAACAGGCGAATCTCCAACGAATAATCCTACGGACCCGCCTACTTCACAGGTTCGAGCTGTATTCGATGTACGTATTTAAAGGCGCGACAAGTTAGAAGTCGTATACGCCCATATTGTATTTTATAAGAACGTGCAGATTACAGTGTCACGATAGTGTAAGGCTTAATGTGAGATGTGTGGTTTGGAGTCTTCCTAACCAGGTCTTCTAGCAATCCCATTCATAATTATAATCGTAGTAAGGAACTAACACTGCAGTCATCGTTGTTCCTCAATAGGCCACCGACAGCAGAGCTACTCACCCGTTTTTTCAGTCGCGTAGCCAGAAAAGAGACGCTACATTACCCTCGTCGTCGCCTTCAGTGAAGAAGTTTCGGGCAGATGTTATCGACTTAGAGGATTACGATTCCGGCTCACCGAAGCAAGATATTGTCGAGATTGAAGATGACCCAAACAATGGTGAGGAGCCATGACAAACATGCCAAATCTAACTATATGGCATGTACGCACCGGGGCTTTACTCTAGTAATTGTTGTACATTTTGCTAAACCGTGCTTGCCAGGATGTGCATGCTCACGTTAATAACTCTCGTAAAGGTTTCATCAATGAGGAAACACTTCGGAAAGTATAATTCGATTATCAGTTACCCTAAGGTTCGCATTGCTCAAACGTCGACTCATTGTCTTCGAATAAGCAATGCATATTGCACGGAATCGAGCTAAGAAAGAAATGCCGTTCTTTTTCTGCAGCTGACTATTGGCTGCTCCCTTTAGACAGGTACTATTATGTTTAGCATTACTTCGGAGATTTCAGAGATCAGTCAGAGCTGACAGCGAAAGACGTTCCAAACATAAAGTGAATGACCATTTTTGTGGTGGCCAGCCAGACAGCTATTAGAATTTCTGCCAAAGTACAGCGGGAATAATAGAAATCTATCTACTTCTGATTACTTCAGACCAAACGGAAAGGAACAAAAGTGCTGAGGACGAACCCAGCACGTCTTCCGGTGGCCAGTTTGGCGGGGCGTCTTCTCTTCGCCCAACCTCTGCGCTGAACAGGCCGAAAGCAGCCAGTGGAAAATCTAAGGCCACCACTTTCAAGCCCTTAGCTGAGGTAGGCGAAATGGTTTTACCTACGCGTATTATTACACTGTTATTAATAACTGAACGGCTGAATTAGTATTTGGTGCCATTTTAACAACGAGTGGACAAACTACGAAGTCGTTTACTTGACGGTCTCTCAGAGGTTGAATTTCGAGCCCGGTCGAGCCCGGTGGCGTGGTGCATTCGTGTGCGCCTCGCAATCGGGGGAGACACGTAGGTGCACGGGTTCGATCCCCACCGTTGCACATTTGCATTTTAGGGGTCCGTCTTACGAAGCAATGCGAAAGCGGTACCGTGGACGTTAAATGTTGGCTGAGAGTCAGCCCGAAAAAGTTTATGTTTTTTTAGAGGTTGAATTTTAAAGTTGGACGGCCCAGCTACAACGTTGACGTAACCATCTACAGTTATTTTAAGCTTGTCCGTCCCCAACTCTTCGAACGATTTATTGAAGGTTATGCGCCCAACAAGACTTGACGGCTACGTCGGCCAGGAGGATGCCGTAGGGGAGAAGACCCTTCTTCGGAAGCTCATCAACAGTGAGCATATGCCGTCAATAATTCTTTGGGGACCTCCAGGTTGTGGCAAGGTTAGTGACACAGGCATAGTTGACGTTTAGGCTCGCCCTACCATACCAAAAGTTCATATGGCTTTTATCTTTGGCTTTGGCATTTCGTGACACTATGGTGTTTCATTTCGTCTCGGAGTTTGCATTAAACGAGAGTTGAATTTGCTTCAAATACTTTGTTTCTATATTTGAGCTATTTCTGCAATGCTTGTGTATATATGTGCATGTATGAATGCCTGCATGATGTATCTATGGATATATTGTGATGAACATTGCGACAGCATCCGGTGCTGGGTCGCAATACCTTCTATTTTTCATAACAACAGCGAGCTTTGTTTTTATATAGAAAGACGTGTTCACCTGCTAAGTTTAGTTTTGCGTTTTCTCGTTTTAAGACAACATTGGCTCACATCATTGCGAGCCACAGTCGCGAGCGCGGTACGAGGTTTGTCGCGCTTTCCGCAGTAGCTGCCGGCATCAAAGATGTCAAGGACGTTGTAAGCAAAGCTAAGACGGATCAGAAGATGTTTCGAGTCAAGACGATTTTGTTTCTCGACGAAATCCACCGATTCAACAAATCCCAACAAGTAGGCGGCAATCACAACGGATGCGTATAATCATTCATATATTCTCGTCCACACCCCTTGTTTACGAAATTAATCTCTATTCTATGTTATATATATATATATATATATATATATATATAGTTCATTAGCATTCCCTTCCTGCTAAATATAGCATGAGTACGAAATGGAAAAACAAGATTTTCAACACCGACCACTCTTTCAGTAAAAAGTAATGTGTACTTCATTAACATCGGTTCATTTTCAAAATTGTGATGTTTTAGGATGTTTTTCTACCGTTCGTAGAAGACGGTACCATTACGTTGATTGGAGCTACTACCGAAAATCCGTCGTTCTCACTCAACTCGGCCCTACTGTCCAGATGTACGTCTGCTATGAACGTTGTTTTGTCGAAATAGTTTTTTTTGGGCGCTGAATCAACAGGGGGAGAGAGAGAGAGGGATTTTGATAGTAATAACTCCTACGATTCCGGTCGACCACGATCCGCTTTGGGCATGTAATGTGAATAAACGAATACACCTATTTTTCCTTGATTTTTTTATTCGGTTTAGTGAATTTTCAATCAGTGACACATAACATCTAACAGCCGACGCTGTTAAAATTGACGATGTGCTCGATATATTCACTGTGCGCTGCATTTGTCAAAACGTAGGCAAAGTGATCGTTCTGGAGAAACTGTCGTCGGAAAGCATCAAAACCATTGTTCTTCGATCACTCGAAACCCTTGAGATTGACATTATCGAGGATAATGAGGCGACAACCAAGGAAAAAGGTGATTTGGTCATTGTAAAAATCTAGTGTCCCGAGTGAATAGATCAAAGTTGTTGTCACAACTGCATAATATCATGTAAAATTGGTCATGAATCAGCACAAATACTACTTGCGCATTGGCGAAATTTTGCACATTATTTGCTATTGCAAAATGTGCGAGGCAAAATCGCATTTAATTAAAAGCGTGTTTGTTGTTTTCTGCTTTTTAAGGTTTAGCTTCTAAGTAGGTGCCAAGTAAACCAAATCCCGAGAGTCAAAGAGAGATCGCTTCTATAAAAAAAATCTTCCTTTGGCATTTGATCCCATTTGATAGGGTTGTCGAGGTAAACTAGAATCGTGTGCAAACGGTATCCATTCTCAAGCATAAAACAGCGGTACGCATAACAATATATCTGCTTACAATGCATTGGAGCTAATAGCCGGTGAATTAAATATGGGTATACAGTTATCCGAAAATGGGCGGCAGGTATGGAATTAGGCTCATTCGTATATTTGGCGCGAGTCCTCCTGGACAAACCGCGTCAACTCAAGGGAGAGGCGAGACCAAGGGTCGCTGGTGGGTTAAAACGTTTTTTACCAGGCATTGGCAGAAATTTCGCGCCAGCAACAACCTCGGTACAGGATATCAATTGTGCTTATTCACGGCTCATTCCGATCAAATAATTCGTACATACATTTCACGTGACCTAGGGCATTTGTAGAATTTCAGTATGTCACTGCGCCAGACCCTCTGTGAATTTGTGCACAACTGGGACCTTCAAGGTTCATGAAAGCGACACAAAATTGAAACGCTCACGTGTATTTCAGATGGCCTTTTAATTACACAGGCCGCCGTCGACTTCGTGGTTGGTGTCAGTGACGGCGATTGCCGCACTGCACTTAATTCGCTTCAGACGGCTGTCGATGGATTTCGTGACGTCAGAAACCACGTTATCACAAAAGATGACATCAAGGATAGTTTAAAGAAGACGCACTTCCTCTACGATAGGAAAGGTCAGCCGCTTTCACTGCCTGAGCGAGAATAATAAAAATCTTCATCCGTTGATTCTTATGTGAAACGAAGCCACATTGGGAGTCGATCTAGTTCATTAGCGTCGACCACACCTGTGATGAACTAAAGAGCGAATTCTGATTTTAGGTGATATGCACTATGACACGATATCCGCATTTCATAAATCGATGCGGTTCGGGAAGGAGAATGCTGCTCTGTATTATCTCGCAAGGATGCTGCATGGCGGTGAAGACCCTCGCTTCATCGCTAGGAGGCTCATGGTATTATTTTATTATTTATTTTTTCATATGTTATGCTTGCGTTGAGAATTTTGTTGCGGCAAAAAATTAACAATAACGCAAAATAGTCATTAACACAATTTGATGATATAGGTGAAGTACAAAAATGCGAACTGCAGTCTTATCATAGCGCAACTTGACGACGAGCTCTTTCCTCGAATAGGTGTTTGCGTCGGAAGACATCGGTCTCGCGGATCCAACGATGCTGAGCCTGGCCGCCGCGACACACCAGTCTTGCGAAAAGATAGGGATGCCTGAATGCAGGGTAAGCTTATGGTACGGACGTAATAGGAATCTCGCGGAAAATAACATTTGATTGCATTGTAGTAATATTTTTGTTCAAGAACCGTGTTGATACAGAGGCTGAACAAACTGTTCATTGCGAAGTAGATTTAGCTATGCGCGAAGTGCATTAACTATTCAAAAATATATCTATGTAGATAGGAATCTCGCAAAATTATTAAGATTGAAAAAATATCTGAAATATTCACCAAAGCCTCTGTGTGTCCCGGATTTGATGCATGTTGATTACAGATCATGCTTTCACATTGCACAGTGCAGTTTGCGAGAGCACCGAAGTCACGTGAAAGTTACGATGCGTACGGCCGAGCAGAAGTGTTCATCAAGGACTTCGAAGGACCGCATCCTCCAATTCCACTGTCAATACGGTAAGAAAATAGCCAACGTTCCAATAGTTTCAGCACGGTCAAGCTTTGCAGTATAGATTAACTCAACACTTTGCTATGGTATGTTGTTGATATTCTTAAGAGATACTATTATAAGTGACAGAGAGAATTGTAACACATGTACTGGATTGGCTGAGTTGATGCTTTCAGGAAGACATATGATGCTCTATTGAATATAGTCATCAATGCGAGGTAGTGCGATAAGTGGGGGCGAATTTCTAGCTTAACTCTGTGAGGAAGCCTGTTGAATACCGGCGTGTACTGAATGTATTTTATACTGATTTTTGAGAAACATTTTTAAATTATCCGCTCTGTGTTTGTCTCACTGTCTATTAATTTTTCTCTACTAATCAAAAATCATCTGTCCCATTTGCGTATCGCTGTCATGCTGATTTCATGCAGAAACGCTCCAACCAAGCTAATGAAGGATCTCGGTTACGCAAAAGGCGAATACGGCTCCTGTATGCCCGAAGGAATGGAGCATATCAACTTTTTCAAGGGACCTCCGCCAGCTCATCACAAATAGGTGCGGATTCACCTGTCGGTGCGTGTTTATAAAACGAACGTATTAGCTCAAGGAAAAAGCTAAATTGGCAACAATTAATGCTACTGCTCTCTGCAAATTCATAGCATAGATAGTATAGGCGTAGATCTGTATAAAAACTATTCGCCCTAAACAAATCCTGTTCAACGGTAAAACAAAGAAAAATATATGTATGTCGGCATTGTCGTATTGAGGTGTTTAGCAGGACATATCAATAGGGCCACCATGTGTTGTAGGCGACCTATCGGTCACTAAGTACCAAAAGCGTTACACTTCGAATTAAACGCATAAGTCTATGAACGTTGTTCTCAATAAGCGCTCGCAAGGAGAGCGTCTTGAAACACGTGTCAATGAGTCCACTGGCTCTGATTATGAACTATGGGGCCCAGTCGAGTTATTGTGCATTCCCTAAGTAGTCGATATATATATATATATATATATATATATATATATTTATATACCCGTTATTAGAGTAATGTAAAGATTACAGACGCATATCTACTGCTACTGCAGTATTTGCGTATATTTGTTGATTATGTATAAATCTGAGTGAAAAATTAATAAAGTTCGTGTTGGACATAACCGTGTTTAATAAGGACTATTCAATCATGATGATTTAGTTTGCCTAAGTTCATGCTGATGTGACCTTAGAATATAGAATATATCGAATGGTATCCACCCCCATCTACTAAGGAAAATGACGAATCGGTTGAAGGAACCGATGGCTTCCAAAAGCTATCGTTGAAGCTCGAGTGTTCTTAATCTGCGAGTTAGAGAAAAGGTTCTATGAAGTAAGATCTGTACAATAAAATTGTAATTGCAAAATAACGGATATTAAACAATATCGTATGAATATATATGAAAGTCAACCTTAATCTTAGTTACTTGGCTTTATATTACACTAAATAGATGTTGATGATTCATCGATTTGTAGTAACACTTGCTTGATTAGCTATTTAGGTTTATAATGTTCTGCCTAAGAGCCTGTACACACACACACACACACATACACACACTTGGAGGGTATTACGGGAATGCCTGATGCCAATTACTATAACACGTCGGTATCGACCACAGTTGCAGCTGACGCGAGCCAATATATTGGGAGAATTGGCACATCCATCGACAAGCAGACCCAAACGATAGCAAGCTGCTCCTGTCCACCCTCAGTCAAACGGGTATCCCGAAGAACGGCAGGTTACAAGAAACTAGGCACGAAAATACGGCGCGCGATCTCGATTTCGGCGCGCTCGCTTTTCAGACCCTTCTGGTTTTCTTTGTGATTTTAACAGCTCGAATTCGAGATTATATGGCGATGTTCGTTGAAGAGCAAATTTCTGGACCTAATTGGTCATCAGAACTGACTATGGTCCTCATCAGAACTAGTACGTACTGAGCGAATATCGACAACAAGATATGGATTCAACATGCATATTTAAGGAAATGTACCACATCGAATCATGATGCTTGAATCGATGCAGCTGAAGGCAAATATAGAGAACGACTATAACGGTGTAAAACAATCGCCAGAATCTGGTGGAGAGCAGCAGATACAGCTAGCCAATATAACATGGTCTTTAACATATGTTTGGTGTTACATAGCATCTACTATAGTTGCACGCAGATAAGCACAAGGAGCATAATAATCAGCAATCAGTTCGGAGTTGGACACTTCGACACGATCTACTTTAGAATCGAGTACAATGGGAACGCACCCACCAATTACATTCATACCCCATCCCCTGCCATAGAAATATTTGACATAAATAGTGGGAGTGGGGTATAGTGTTGTCATGCATCTCACCATGGCAGCACCTCCCCTTTTTCAGAAAATGAAAGAAAAAAAGACTGTTGAATAATTATTCGGGTAAGTAAACTAAGACTATTGGAGAGATCAAGCGATCCTGGCGAGCGTGTTCCCAAATGACAACTCGGGCAGAGCGTATTCTTGTTGAAACCACCACAGAAGAGATATATTTATTTTTAAATAGGATTCTAAGCAGTAGTAGTTCTAGGCTAGTTAGGAAAGCTTTGACCAGAAACAGAGTTGCCTTTGTAAGATCGGTCCCAATATGGCACAGTATATACAAAAGCATCGGGTGGAATCATAAAACGGAACTTTATTTACTCGATAACA